>JANHZT010006068.1:517732-528366 GCA_032468215.1 Stegonotus admiraltiensis | reverse complement strand
CTGAGTCAGCCAAGCTGTCTTAGGAATTCTGGGAGTTGGAGTCCACAAGGTGTAAAAGAGCCAAGTTTGCCTACCCCTGTTCTAGGCTGTCCTAGAATGTGAATTCTACCATCAGATTAAAAACCAAGACTGTGAATTCTAGTCCTGCCTTAGACATGAAAGGCAGCTTGGTTAATCTGGGCCCAGTCACACTCTTTCAGCCCAACTCATCTCACAGGGTTTTTATTTGGGAAAACAGGAGGACAAAGAAGGATTAGGTATGTTTGCTGCCTTGAGTTTTTCATGAAAAATGTGACAAGATGAAAAAATTTAAATATTTTTAAATGGGTCCTTAGGCAGCATCATGACAAATCAGAGTAAGAAACCAGGAAACCATGAGTCTCGTTCCAATTTAGGCATAAAAGATGACTGGGTGACTTTGGGACACTTACTCTCTCTCAGTCCAACTCACCTGTTGTCTGTGTGAGAACAATAGAGGTGTGCTGGCTGCCTTGCGTTATTTATAAAAATAATAAAGATAAAAATTTTAAAAATAAAATGTCCTTTTTCAGATGATTAAATCAAAAGCTTCTACCAGATCAGTATAGCTAGCGCTGCAGAATTCCTCTGTTAGATAATTTTATGTTAAAGAAATTTTCTGTCAAATTATACAATAATACATTGATCAAATCTTGATTAATCAAGTCTAAAGCCAACTTGATAGGATTGGATGTCAGGATTTAGGATGCCATGATGGAAGTAGATCAGAACAAATTCAGAATTTTCACTTGAGGCACAAATATGGTAATTTGACCAGAGTCAAATGTGACCATATTTTGAACACATTATGCAGAAACCTTGCTCTCTTGAGAAACCCAGCATTCTTGAAAAGTTAAGAAGGAACAAAAAGAAAAACAACAACCAGCAACCAGGTGGATGGACTGAATTATAATGATTAACAGTTGCACTGTTGGAAGATCTAAAGGACCAGATTAAGGACAGACTTGTCTTGCAAAAAATGTACTTATGTGGTCGCTAAGAGTAGACACAAGTTGATGGTAGATAATCTATCCATTTAAAAAGTCTGACAGAAATCAATACAAAAAACTGCCAAATAAATCTCTATTGCATGTGCAGAATTCTGGGACTTTAAACTAGTGGTTTTGACTCATTGGATAGAAACTGGAAACAAACTGATATTGAGTCCCTTTTTTTATCTGCAGGACCCATTGTGGGCAATTCTGCTTGCACAACCATTAATGATCTCATGCATCTGTTATTGGAAAACAGAGTTGACTCATTGGCAGCAGATTCCTATTATTTAGATTGCACTCTATCAATTACATCTTCATACAAGTCCCCAAAGCTCCAAGATGTGTGAGAAGACAGTATGTTGTGATAAAAAAACAAGATTAGCATTGCTAAATTCCAGGTTCAAATCCACACTCAGCAGTAAAACTTTAACTGAATTACTTTATGCCCACTCTACCTGGGGTTTTTGTTCTGGAGAGAAGATAGAAGATGAAATGGGTGCCCTTAAACATCAAGAAAAAGGGAGAGATAATGAATCAATAAACTGCATATGGGAACATTCCAGTCAAGTGGAACAGCATCACTAAATTCTCTGCACTCGAGGCAAAGTTAAGATCCGAAAGAAACCTAACATAAAAATGTTCTTCAGTTAAAACAGAAGACTGAACAGGGAAAACCTTTGTGTAAATGAAGTGCCGATGAGAAATCACAGATGCTCATCTTATATATCACATGCAATATCAATAAAATATTTTAGTAATTACAAGTTTGATAACATTTGCTACATAAACAAGTGTAGGTATTGTAGATTTCATTAAGATTTATCCACCTATTCCTCCAAAATTTAAGCAATGACCTTGTTACACAGAAAAGAAGCATGAGCCACAAATCATTTGAGAGCAAACATAAACCACCTGAACTTTTTTAAATTTACCCATATAGCTAGATAGGGGGATAAATAAACATATATATTTTATATATGAATCCTCTGCATTTTATTTCTCATGCAGTTTATTATATAACAAATGATAATTGATATTCTGAAGCAGTTAAATGTTTTCTTAATTTTTTGTTTATAAGTTGCCATATTCTATGTAATGTCATTATCACTTAAATTTGAAGACCAAGGTTCTCATTCAGTTCAGGAAAAACAGTTTTAATTGTTGTACTAAGCAGCTTTTACACAGAGAGTGTTCTTCTTTTCATTTGAAATGGGTGTGTGTCAGGGGTGGGTTTCAAAACCCATCACTATCAATTCGCTTGTGGGTGCTTCTGCGTCTAGGCGGGTGGGTGGAGCCTCCCACCATCGCCAATAGCAATTCACCTGATCCAGGGCAAACCAGTAGCAACCCACCACTGGCGTGTGTGTGTCATGTTGGTTTATCTGTTGCAATAATGGCAAAGAAATGTATACACAACACAACATCATAAAAAAATAATTTGAAAAAAGATGTCTAGATAAATTATTTAAATATACACACTGTTTAAGGTACTATGCAACACATATGTTTAATAGAATCTAACAGACATGCAAAATTCCATATTTAGAAAAGACAAAGTCTCAATTAGAGATCTTTTAGATTATAAAACTAATGAATTATATCATCAGCTGTGGTCTCCCAGTCTTATCCAACTGTCTCTGGAAAGCAAGCATAGAAGATCATAACAAATTTGGATATTGAAGCTCAGAGAGATAAAGCCACCCTCAATATGGCTGGCACATTGAAATGGATGAAACCCCTTCCAAATTGCTAAATATTTAAACACAGAAATGCCTAAACCTTAGAGGGCAGTTACTCAACCAATATTTGAGCAGCTGGACAGAATAGATAAAAATAGAAGGTTTAACCAAATCCTTATGATGGACATCCTTTTGTTAGCAGAGCCCCAGAGATAGGGGATATAACACGTATGTTACCTAAGTGTCAATTATACAAAGAAAGAGATCAGTGTCATGGACCACACATTAGATGAATAGCCTACTGTCATCCTTATATTATGTTGTTTTAATGTACAGTATATGTCATTTCATCTGTGGTCAGAATCCTAAAATTATATATAATATGGCCCTTTATTTGAACAAAACAATAGAATGTGTGGATTTGACTGGGATAAATTATAGGAGTGATACACAATATGATGTGCATTTTCTTTTACTCATGTCTTTTACTGTACCATATGGCATTATTATTCTGTACTTTATATTTTGTATTCTGTTCTGGCCTAGTGGTTAATCAATAAAGTATTACTATATATGTTTAATAATACAGTACCTTTTATAAAATTATGTATTTAAAAACTTACTTGAGTTGTAGTTGTTGTCTGTATTTTTCTAATTTCCTTCCCTACTTCTTTTCCATCATCAGACCTTTCTGTATCTGATATGATACTCCCTCCATCTACATTTGATACAGTTTTCCCAGAAGACTCGGTTTCAAGAGTTGTAGCTGCCATTTCAGTATATTCTAATCCTTTAGAGGATGAAGCCAAGTCTCTTTCAGATAGGGAATCAATTGTATCAACAGAAGTATGAATTTTAAATTCTTTGTCTTCTATTATGCTTGAGCCACATGCTATATCAGTACTGCTAGACATATGAGAAAGAAGCCCAAGGTCATTATTCACACCAAGATGAATTTGAGTCTCTTGAATATTGGTAATAGTGATGTGATTGCTAGACAATTCAGGGAGCAGCTTCTCTTCTTGGCTAGATATTTTATCAAAAAGAAATGAGGTGCTGTTATGAGGAGGTTCATCTTTATCATCAGCAAGCGTAATTAAGGGACCGTTGTCCTTCTCTTCACTTTTCTTAATTATGCCAACACTCCCATGAACATTGTTCTGAAGTTTCTCAACTGCAGCACTATATACATTGTCTAATAAAGATTCTACTTCCACAAGGGTACCATTTTCTCTGGTTACCAAAGTCTCTGGTGACAGATCCATATCATCCAACTTTACTTCTGTGGCTTCCACCTTTTCTGCTTTTATATCAACTAACAGATCATGAACCTCTACATGTACACCACTCCCGGGTCTATCTGCATTTCCAAGTACATCATCACATACTTTTGTTGCTATGAGTAAATCTCTGGTATCTGTGTTGACTGGGTAGTCTGTTTCACTTTCTGGACTTTGGCTTTGCGAAAGATCTTCAATTTCACGAATCTCCATTGCACCTTTTGCTCCAGTTGTCTGAGATGAAAGGCCTGAGATAGTGCTCACATTCCCTTTTTTCCCCTTCTTGATATTCTCCTCTTCCTGTCTTTGGTATTCCTCATACATTTTTGCTAGGTACTCCTTGTGAGCTTCATAGGTAACCTTAATGCAAGCAAATTACAAAGTCAAAAAAAATAATAATGCTAATTCAATGTCAGAAAAAAGCAAAACAGTAATTTAACCAAATTAATAATATAACTGAAAAAGTAATAATTCAGAAACAATTATAACATGCCATTTTGCATGGTGACCACAAGGTGGTACTACAATTTATCTATGACAATATTAACCAAATATGGGATTCTTACCTTTGAATGGGCTATGGAAAGTGTATCAACCCAGACTCTCCATCCTCCCCATTCATATTTTATTGCATGATATAAAAGAATACGAAAGATGTTATACACCATCTCAGTAATTTTCTGTTCTTCAGAGTTCTTAGGATTAATATATCCCAAAGAAAACATCCAATCTTGCCATACTGAACACTGAAGTAAGCACCTAAAATAAAAGTTACAGTAAGATTCCATGGCACTTGAACTTTTTAATTATACATACAGATAAGAAAAACAGAGGCTTCCATTCTAAATGTTAATTTTTTAAAAAAGTGGTTTGCAAAAATAAACCTCATTTGTAATAAGTAAACAATATATATTCATTACATCTTCAGAAATAGAAGAAAACAATGTTTAAAATTGTAAGTGTTAAAATTATAACCCCCGGTAATGGGATCAGGATTCAGAATACTGGATGAAGAGAGACATCATTTAATTTAACGGCAATAATGTAGGACAACTATTTTTGACTTTATTTTTCACATCAAGAAAACTGGAAATGATACATTAAGAAAAATTATTCAGGAATAAATTTAAAAAGTGTGAGGAAGGACTATTTGGTAAAAATCTGTGCCCAAATGGGCGATATGGACATACAGTTATAATATCCTTAGAAGTTATATCTCCGAAATGGTAGATCAAAAATATATTTATATGAGTATTCAAAATCAAACACATCCAGATGATGCAAAGTTTAGGAAGGTAGCTGTAGGCACTGGTAACAAAAGCGCTACTCATATACATCGTGTATGCTGGGTCCCAGCATGAATGAAACCCCAGACAGTCTTGTGAAGGGGACCCCGACTACTTTACCTTACGATGCAAAACAGAAACAAAAAAATGAAAATTATATCCCTCCTAATATGTAAGTGAATATGTGAGGATAATCACACAAAACCTTTCCTTATTTTGTAGTGTTTGCATAAGAACAGCTGCATAACTGAATGAAACAATTCTTTACATACCTTCTATTTTCACGACTATTACTGAAAAGCTTGATCATATCTGATAAAAATAAACGCCGAACTTCCATGAGTTCTGTACTTGGTGCAGAATTCTTTAATAATGTTGCCACCACTTTCAGGATCACTTTAAAAGAGCAAATATATAATGTCCTTACAGTTATTTTAATCATTGAAACACTACAAACATGGCATTATCTATTATGATTATATTAACAGTGATTTTTAAATTTGAAAAACACAAGACCTTCTTTAAAAGGAACAGAGTAGAAAAGCTACAGTATATCAAGTATAATTAATTAATTTTATTTCCAATTCACTGGGCAACAAACAATATCACAATAATTAAAATCAGAAAAACACAGAAACAGTTATAAATTAAACATATAGGCAACTGAAAAATATTATAATAAATACACAAAAAGTAACAGTGCAATCAGGTAACAGGGCCCCTAACACATTCAGGACCTCAGGCTTGGGCACATAGCCAGGTGAATCTTTAACGGCTTATGAAACACTAATAGGGTCGGGCCATTCTGAGCTACAAAGAAAGAATCTTCCAAAGAGAAGGGGCTACTGCCAAGAAGGTAGCTTCCTGCTCTCCATCCAACATCCCTTGGCTGATGGGACCTGTAGCATCCCCAATCAGCTATACCAAACTGGATGAATAGAAACTATTAGGGGAAGATGGTCCCTTGAGTAACCTGGTCCAAATCTATGTAGGGCTTTCAATATGACAACCAACCATCTATGTAGGGCTTTCAATATGACAACCATCTCGAACTGCACCTGGAAACACATGGCAACCAATGCAGCTCCCACAGTAGTGGTGTTACATGTGCCATATAACTAGCATCATAAACTACCCATGCAGCTGTTTTTTGCACCAATTGATCTTTCTGAATGTTCTTCAAGGGCAGCCGCATGTAGAGCATGTTGCAGTAATCCTAACAATTGGTAACAAGAGCATGACTGACTGTAAGCAAAGTCTCCCTTGTCCAGGAATGGGCACAAATGGCACACAAACTCTCCTAGCCATGGTTGCTACCTGCTCTTCAAGCAGGATATGAGAACCCTAGTGGCTCTCCAGACTGTACAGTAGGGCAATGTTTCCCCATCCAGTACCAAAGACAGAAGAACTTTGTTCCCAGATGGACAACATACTCAAAGCCACTCCATCTTGTTTGTATTGAGTCAGAACTTATTGTGTCCCATCCAGACCCATAGAACCTCCAGACCCTTCTCTCCTTTGACTTATATCAGAGTTCATAGAAATCTCTGCGTCGTGTGTTGGTTTATCCTTTCCTACCAACTTTCCTCCACCTCTGAATAAAAGGCAATATCGTACAGTATCAGAATATCAATAAAAAAAAGAATCTTCCTCTTTTCTGTGTAACCTTGCTCTTTTTTTCTGCTTTCTCAAACCTCTTGAAAAAGTTTACATGAGGTGAAGAGATACAGAAAACAAAAACAAACAAATGAGAAATCCTCAGATAAAAGTGCACATCTACAGTACAGGAGCTTCCTGCTTTTCCCAAAAGAAGAAAAGCAGGGTTATGGTAGCTCTGCTTCTTTTGTATATAGGTTGTAATGTCACAACACATATACCAAAGAAGCAGGGTTTTCATTGTGACACTGCTATTCTTCTTTCTTTCTGCTCCCCCTTGCCCTGTCTCCACCCACGAATGCCAATGCAGACTAGCGTCCATCTTACATTGAATCAACAGCAATTCTGGAACCCCAAAAAAAGAAAAATACTTTGTAGTATGACAGAATCTGTGAACTGTCAGTACTGTGGTATTCATTTGAGCTAGTAAAAAGTTTGAAATTTATTACAACCCTCTCTCAAAATTAAAAAGATTAAAGTCTTACTTGGATTTTGAATTTTCACAGTAGAATCTGGTTCTGGATGTGGTTTATGAACAACCTGTGTGCAGACTTGTTCAGTCAAGATCTATAACAGAAAAATTGCTCCATTCACTCCACTCTTGGGTTTTCCCACAAAAATTATTGAAATAGCAATAGCAAATGCACTTAGACTTATATACCGCTTTACAATGCTTTACAGTCTTCTCTAAGCAGTTTACAGAGCCACCAAATTGCCCCCAACAATTTGGGTCCACAGTTTACCCTCCTCAGAAGGATGGAAGGCTGAGTCAACCTTGAGCCTGGTGAGATTTGAACTGCCAAATTGCAGTCAGCTGGCAGTCAGCAAAAGTAGCCTGCAGTACTGCACTCTAACCACTACACCACCACAGCTCGTCACAAATAGATACTGTCTTCAGTACTGCATGTCATATACTGATGTCTTATTCATTATGTCATATTTGAAGTAAAGTTACAATTCATTATTATATTTCTAGTCCTTATTTTTGTCCCATTTTGTTTCCCTAGTAAATGATATATGCATGTATAAATTGCATAAATATGTATTTTAACGTATTTTCCTCCCAACTCATGCAATTCTTAACTTATTATTATTATTTCAAATTATGCCCCACCTTTGTTAGCCTTGCAAAAAAAATTCTCTCAGGACATACATTTTAAAATGGATTCTAAAACATAACCATACTTCAATTGCTTATATTCATTTATCAGGTACAACTGAATTGTTCTAGCATCAGCTGCTATGATGAATTTAAGAAAGAAGTAGTGCAATCCTTCTGTTTTAGATTTGAAAAACCATTCTGAGTGTCTGAAATGAGCCAGCATAATCTCAGAATAAGCTGTTTCAAATGTGCCAGAACTGGTTCAATCTAGCCAATCCTAAAGTTGGTCTACTTTCACAACATTCAGAATGGCTCCAAAACTGAGATACCTATGTAGCTTCTTTCAGGATCGAAACATTTAAATGGCATGCTAGTCATTACATTTATAAAACAAAATCACATAATAAATAGATAAGGAATAGTCCATTACTTTAAAAATGTTACACATTGAAAACAACCACAGAGAAAAGGTTTTATTTGTGCCACAATGTAATATTAATGTAAATTAATGATTAATAGAAATAAACAAATATTTTAATGGTGATTACCAACAGATTGAATCTACTAATTAATGAAAAAACCTTTTAAAATAGTATTTTCACAAAAGGCATTTCAATAAAGAGATTAATATAATATACCTCGTATAGTGTGTTGTAAGTTGTAATCGTCAAAGTATTTGTATGTAACATCAACCTCTCTCCAAGAAGAGTAAACAGGCTATGTGTATGCATGATTTCAACTTTTCGCCTGAAGGACAAAGGTATGGAATGTATGAAAATTTAAGCAGATTTCCATGACAAAAGATAACAATTAATATTATGAAGAATCTTTCAATCTTGTGAGATTCCAATTACACATGATACAGTATATTTTTATGCATATACACAGACTAATTATTTAACAATCTCCCTATTCCACTACACAATTTTAGTACATACACTGTTAGATTAGAGCTATTGAAATATTTTGAATCAAAAACTGTGATAATATCTTTAGGAAATAAATGAAATAAACAGGACTCATAAAATAATCAATTAATTTATTTTATATTAATTAAATTTTTATGCCACCCATCTCACTGATATAGAGTCTCTTGATGGCTTACAATATAATAATTTTTTTTTAAAAAAAGTAATACAAAACAATTAAGAGAATTAAGTACAAATCTAAAAACTAAAAGGATGGGCAACATGGGTGTGGGGATCGTGTCTCTACCCTGGGGGTGTCAAACTGGTGGCCCGTGGTCCAGATGCGTCACACACAGTCTACACCCACCCCAGCTCCACAAAGGGAAAAATGTCACAATATGTCACGTGACATCAACATGAGGTGGCAAATTTTACACCTCATTAACTCTAGTCAAATTACTAAGTAAAAAGAAATAAATATTCCAGTTTGGAGAAAAACCTAGGTATAATTTAATAATGCTCATTGAAAGTAATGGGACAAATTAAGCATAACAATCCTGATTTCATACCTCAAAGTATGAACAAATCTAGCTCCAGTTTTCTGCAATCTTTTTAATAAACAAAAAGGGAAAAATAAAAAGGCAATTATGTAACTAAACAAGTAAGAGGGTTTGAAAGATCATATTAGGAACTGAACACATTACTTACTTATGACCCAGATGTTTGAGAAAATATCCTAGCACCTTCAGAGCCTGAACCCAAATACTTTCACTTTTTGAAGCCAATAATTTATAAATTACCCTGAAGGGAAGAAATATATGATAGTGTAAGCAAAACTTCTTAAAACAGTAAAACAAAATCAAGCTATTCTGCTTGTTCTGCTCACATTTAAAGTGCTGCTTTTGGAGAATTTATGCTTTAAATTTGCGGAATATCTGCATCTCCGTTTGATAATCCCAAACTATTTAATATTTACATGAAATTACCAAGTGAAATGATTGGAGGTTACATTATTATCCAACTCATAATGGATGTAACTATTCCCCTTTTTATCTGAATCAGATGACATAGTAGTAGACTAGTGCCTGGACATAGTAATAGAGGCAATATGGAGCCTTTGGACAGCAATATGATCTGGATATGCACTTTTACCGCAAGTTCACATAGAAGCCTGAAAATGGCTGACTGCTTCAGTGCATCATAGAGAGCGGCTGGGCTCAAACTAAAACAAGGTTTGAAAACAGTTTTTCCAAATTGTTTTCAAAGTATATGCGGTCACTGCTATAAAGTCACATGAGTTCCACAGACATATATAACTATCTGAACAGAGAAAAGAAGTTTGAGTGACTAAATTTATGACACAGAGATAACCTATAGGTGGTAAGAGGAACTCAGATGATCTCAAGTGGTAATTTTAAGTAGATAATAAATTGATAATTAATGATTGACCATGACCAAGTATTCATTTTGTGGATAGGCAAACTGCTTAACCATAAGCAACTTAAAACATCTAAACATTTGTTTTATTTCTGTATCAGCGAGCAGTATGATGTTCAGTCTTGCCAAAGCAAAGATATAACATATGATTGTCAAGATAACTGCAATGAGAGAATTCTTCTAAAATTGGTTCATTATTTTATTTATTTATTTATTTATTCGATTTATAGACCGCCGTTCTCCAATGGACTCAAGGCGGTGTACAGTTAGAAC
>JANHZT010006068.1:505955-517632 GCA_032468215.1 Stegonotus admiraltiensis | reverse complement strand
GGGGAGGGACTCCCCCAAGTGGGGATGGGGCTGCCGATGGTCTGGGCAGCCCCAGAAGACCTTTTATTCACCAAAAAAGCCGCCCATCATGGAGCGACTCAATCAGCTGTTGCCATATTTGGCGCATGCGCACCAGAGAATTATCCCCCAAACTGGGAAATGTGTTGTAGGACAACCGTTCTCTACATCCCAAATCCGTACTGTTTGTTAAAACAAGAGGGGTAAAGGAAGATAGCTTTATTTAAATTTACAGAAGGCTGTAAACAAATTCCAGAGAACACAACCTACAGTGCATGCATGGACAAATGCATTACTCCTACAAGCTTGATATATTTGAGTTTTTAAAGCTTGCCTGTATTACTTTATACTCCTCCTATTCTCCCCACATGAACAGCCCTGAGAAGCGGATTGGGCTGAGAGAGTGGCCCAAAGTCACCCAGCTGTCCTTCACACCTAAGGCGGGACTACAACACATAATCTCTTATTTGACGGGGACCAATCTATCTTTATGACTTGTTCATATAGAGAAAATTAACAAGGACCAAATTGCAAAACAAATATATAATGAAAAATTAATGGGTTGTGATGGTGGTGAAGTATGAGAAAGCCATGAATGGTGAAGTTGGAGATCCTCCAAAAACAAGACCTGAGAGGCTTAATGAACAAAAAACAAAGTATGAATCAATGTGTAGATACAATGGAGGAAGAAAGTACTACATGGTTTGTATGGTAGAAACGAATGCTGAACTGCAGCAAATGTTGCTGATATAATCTAGGTTTATCACTTTCCTTTCTTGCGGGGGGGGGCTGATTACTTTTTATTCTTATCCTGTGCGTTGCATAATATTGCTTAGTCCTAAGGGGAATAGTATGATGAACATGTATGTATCAATATTATATTCTTAATTTTAAAAAGATCTAGCTAGTTCAACATCTATCTAAATAGATCTTGTGTAGCAAGTTTGTCATTTGTATACCATATCTGATTCATTACAAAAAGGAAGAAAGTCCAGAGTCATTGGGAGTAAGGCAGTGTATAAATTTAATACTCTGTTGTTGTTTTTGTTATGATTCTTTTTAATTTGAAATACATAAGCAGGTATGTAAAATGTTCTGACCACACAATGTTTTGAAATTTATGTCAAAAACAAAATAAAGTAATAGAAAACAAGGGATTGTTTTTGTTTAAATACTGACTTCTCTTTCAATTTTGAATTGTATTTTCAATGTATTATAGCAACATTAAATGCCAACATCCCCTCCCTTGTTCATAAGCATACTGTCATTGTCCAATTTATTCATCTACCAGAAAAATGAGAGTTATGGGATTATTGTTCCTGTTTAATCTTACCGTATTCCGTTTCTTTGATCAAAGGCAGGTATCATAGATGCTGGATGTTCAGACATTAAAGCCACTAGCAACTGAAGCACATCGTGAATATTTTCATCCTACACAACACATTATAATGTTAGAGAAATATTTGTTTTTTGAAATTTTTAAATTAATATTTCATTATGTGCAAGGATTTATATTCAGGTCCTCAGCTTGAAAGATCCCAGAAAATCAAAATCATATATTACCAGCTTACCTCATGCATAGTTAGTAAGTAATTCAGTATACTTTGTAATTCATCTTCTTTTACTCCTCGATCCTACAGAAATTGATTTAATAAACCATTACATTTTACATTTAAAAATGTTCAGTGTTTACATTTTAATAACTTAACTGTCATATTATAAACATTAAAATGAAAAGTGTTTTACCAGTGAATCTGGGCGGCGTATGTTTGAGCCACTTCTAAATACAGGTAGTCTTTGACTTATCACAATTGAGACTGAAGTTTGTCACTAAGCAATAAGGTCATTAAGCAAGTCATTACATGACCAGACCCAATTTTACAACAGTTTTTACTATGGTTAAGTGAATCACACTATCAATAAGTGAATCTGGCTTTCCAGTTGACTGAGAAAGTTGAAAATCATAATCATGTGACTGCAAGATAATGCAACTGTTGTAAATGCAAAATTGGTAGCCAAATGCCTGAGTTATAATCACTGACTAATATGGTATTGATTTTAAGAATGTGAACAAAAATAGAACTGAAATGAATAAACAACTTGAATAAGAATATCAGACCCTAAGACATACAACTCCTGTTTAATAGCAGAATGAATGAAGATTTTTAATAAAAATTATACTAGGCACGAGTTTTATATATTTGCTTCCCTTGCAATCAAATAATTTGATGGGTTCATCATCAAATGAACCCATCTCCTCCATAGGTTCCGGAGAACTTAAAAATTAACTAAACTGCATTCTTCTACAATTTTCTTTTCAGAATCTTTGTAATTATGGAATCTTTTTAGGCAAATGGTGTTTTTGTGACCAAATGGTTTGTTACAGGTTTTGGGGGCATATGAAAACAGTTGCAATTAAGCAGACTGTATCTATGGGATCTAATTTATAGTGTTGTTTTGCCCACAGTCAATAGTTTACTTCATTTTTAAGAGTATGAAATTAAGCCTACAAATTGCACAATATAAAACTATGTAACTGTTAAAGTTACATATAACAAAAAGGCAGGGCCATTTCACTGCCTGGCTGCTTCAAATCACTTACATGAATTTCAGTTGATTAGACATTTCACCAAAACAAAACATACATTCAGCACAACTATGATATTCTTATCAGGAAAGAAATATTTAAGATTTTGAAATGACTTTCACACACCCCGATTTAAATATTGTTGAAAATGTACAGTATCAACTGAAACATGCAGTGTATGCAATGAATCCTAAAAAGAATTATGTAGGTTGGAAGACTTCTGCAAGGAAAAATATGGGGAAATGTCCAAAGATATATAAAGATTCTTAACTGATTACAAGAAATGTTTATTTCTGCAAAAGGAAGCATCACAAAATATTAACTGGAAAGACATCTAAACTTTTGTATATGCTATTCGCTGTTTTGCCTATTTTGAATCTGAAAACAATATAAATAGTAAATATGTGCTCAAATTTATACAAATAAGTCATTCTATATTATATAGAGCTATATAAGTTATGTTCACTTAGAAATTAGTGGAAAGATACAATTTGACTGGAATGCCTAAATTTTGACATTCAAATCAACATATAGATATAAAGTTCAGTAATAGTATCAAATACAGCAGAATTCATTTTATATAGTTTCAAAAGCATAACACAAACTGCATACTAATGAATATATAATGATGAAGAGAATCTGAAGCAACAATTTAAAGAAATTCTATATTAATCTACAGCCACACTGGACAGAGATAGGCAAGTCTGGTAGCACCACACTACTGACAGAAAGTAGTCAGTACTTTCTGTAGTAGACTACAGGTTTTTTTCCTTTTTCTTGATTGTATATCAAGAAGTTAAAAGCATAGATTAAGTCTTTGCTACATTTTCTTTAAAATCCTAGTTCCAAATTTAGCAGCTGCACAGATGTGTGTAATGAGAATGCAAAAGGATGTGATAAACTATAGTTGAGAAGCATATTATTCAAGATTTAGGATCAATAATATAATTAGCTGGGTTATAGACATATATTATTTTAAGAGTATCCTCTAAAAAAATGAGCAATGCCCTGAAGAAGGATTCCAAATGGTTTGCATAATAAAATACAAAAGCATCTCCAAAAAAAGAAATGTTAGTGTATATAACAAAAAATCAAAATTAAGTTCATTAAGACAAGACAGAAACAAAAACACAAATAGAAGAGACAGAAAAGTTCTAAATAGAATAATGAATAAGATCAAGTTTAGATTCAATGTCATTGTCTCACAAAAAAGAAGCAGTAAATGCTCCCATGTGCCAGCTGCTATGGCAGGTCAAGAATACCTAAATGAGAAAAACAAGCTCTCATTTGAGCATGCATTGTAGAATGCATGCAGTTCACACCAATTTGTTGAGTTTTAGATTCCTGAACAGAGATCAAAGAACAAATTCATATCTATGATTTACAGAAACCACAAAGAACAACCCGAATCTGATTCCCTTATTTCAGAACTGGCAATGCCCATTAATCTTTAAATCTTAAATTACCTTCAGAATAAGCTGCTTCAAAAATAGAAGCATGAATGCTCGCAGAGATATGATTTCCTTCTGGGATGGCCGAGGACCTTCTGAAATAAATGAGAAACAGTTGCATGATTTAAGCTTAGGCAGCACCCAAACAAACACACACACACACACACATATATTTTACTAGTTAGATATTGCAGAAAATCTTATATGCAGATAACTTTCTACTTTTAAATCAAGCTAACACTGCATTTATTTCTCCATTACAGGTTCATTTATTATTTTAAAGCATTTGTTTCATTTCATATTTTTCAATTGCCAAGGACTCTAAATTAAATTGTAGAGGACTATCTATTAGAAAAGACAAATGTGTGTAGTAAAACAAGATCCTGATCTACTAGAAGAAAATCCAACTGAATTCAATAGAATTTACTATTAGGTAGAAACTATTTTTTGTTCAAAGTGCCCCAAAAATAATTTAAAATAGGACATCAGCTTGAAATAAGCATGTTATGCAGCAATGACACATTTATTTTGTGAACATGCATTTTATAAGTATTCATATGAAAACAATACATTTTTATCTTACACTTACCCAAACCTTTAGGAGTAATTCCACTACTATCTGCAGGATTAGCCACCCAATAGTAATATTTTAGTGTATGCATTAGTTGTAATACTGTTCCTACTCTACGTATCGTATTGTAGATAGTAGCAGTACCAATGAATTCAGCAGACAAGTAGGTATATAGTGATAATTGAACCTAAAGAACATCATGAAAACATATATTAATTTATCCAAGTTTTAATTATAGATTTGATGAGAAACAAATAATCAAGGTAAACAAATAATTAAAGGTTATTAATATTCATGATATAAACATGGTAGGCCAGTATGAAATAATAAACTAAATTACAATAAAATGAACATTTTAAAAAGTGAGAAATGATGGGAAAGTGCTATATAAGAACTGAAAATAAAATATACTGTAGAACAATGTATTTGAAGAACATTTTATCCAGAAAATATTGTTACCAGATGTTTCAATAAACATGTATATTCACTGTCAGATGAAGTCGGAGTGAGGCCAACCTTATTTTATCAAGAGAGATTCCATGTGAAAGAAAAATAAGATCTACTTCTAGTAATAGAAGGCACCAAAAGCTAAGATGCTCCAACTAATATAAACACTTGTTAAATGAGGTATGAAAATAGTCTAGTTTTTACATTTTCTTTACTTTCTGATTGTAGCTTCCAAGCAATTTCATTTTTGCCAGGATTGATAATAATAAAGTTCCTCACTTTTATTAATAATTCATTTATTAAATATATATACTTCTACTACTACTTCTACTATAATTACTATATTAATAAACACAGTTAATTATAAAACAAGAAAAAATTACAAGATGCAAATAAAGCATTAAAAATACATTAGTTTTTATTAATTTAAGCATACAAATTTATTTTTACTATTACTAATACTGCAGTAAACATGTATGGTTCACTGACCTTTGCAGGAGTATGAATCCAAATAGCAGGATTAAAAAGGATATGGTCACATAATTGCTTTAATAGAGGTGCTCCATGAGAAAGCCCATCAAGGTATTTTGCAAAAGACAGAAACTGTTCCAGCACAGCTCTCGTTATGTGAACTCTGGATGACTGGAAAAATTAATGTTACATATCATATCAGTAGATATTAAAATCTGAATATTATGTTCAAAACAAAAAAAAGGATTGTTTTTATGAAACAGTTGATGTATCAACTGTTGGACGTGTATAAACTGAATTATATTTATAACTATTGAAGAAATTATGGGAAATATTCAGAACAATTCTTTCAACTTGTCAATAGTAGTCATGTGATACAGAAGGGAACGAATCTTATAATGAAGCCTTCCATAGAGATGCACTAGGGCAATGATGGCGAACCTTTTTGCCATTGGGTGCCAAAAGCGGGAGGAGTGCAGGGGGGTTGCCCACACCCATAATTCTATGCACCCCGCCCCCACGTATGTGTGCATGACCCCCCCCGCTTCCCTCGCTTTTGGCACGTGATGGCACGGGGGTTCGGTAGGCCTGTTTTTCGCCCTCCCCAGTCTCCAGAGCCTTTCTAGGAGCCTGGGGAGGGCAAAAATGGCCTTCCCCACCCTCCCTGGAGGCCCTCCAGAGGCCAGAAATGGCCTGTTTGCTGACTTCCAATGGGCCCAGAAGGCCCAAAAATCAGCTGGCCGGTGCGCGCATGTGTGCCAGAGCTGAGCTCATGTGCTCACCAATATGGCTCCGCATGCCACCTGTGGCACCCGTGCCATAGGTTCGCCATCACAGCACTAGGGAAACCTTTGTGGATTTTCTTTCTCTGAAGCTCCTGATCTGATCAGGCATGTTCTTAAACTTGATCTGTTTTTTTGTGGTTTCTCTGCCCACGCACAAAATTTATTCCTGATTTGCTAAATTCTGGGGAAATTATCCTAGAGATGAATAGAGACAAAGACATAGAGAGATTCCCAATTCTCCTTTGCATAATTTCTCTAAGATTGGAAAGAATACTTATAGCTATTGCCTAATTTCAAAGCTAATTTACAGAAAGTCCTTGATTTGCAACCACGTTTGGAACCAGAATTTTAGTCATAAGTCATTGCAGTAATAAGTCAAGGCACCCACATGACTGGATTTGATTTTTTAATGTTTTTATGGAATTTTTTAAACAAAAAACCCTGTGGTTAAAAACCAGTGTTATTAAGCAAATCCCGATGGGGCACTTTTTCTGGAAAAAAATGGTTATGTAGAAGTGGCTAAGGCACCAGATTAGAAACTGCAGAATCGGATATTTCAATAAACATGTATACTCACTGTCACATGACGTCAGAGTGAGGCCAACCCTCTTGGAAAGAATTTATGTTCCAGGGAGGGGAGATATTAATGCAAGCTAGCATAATGTTCAAATAGTACAACCATGAATTAAGTCAAATAAATTATATCAAAATATTCAGATATGCCTACAATATTACTTTTTCACTTACTTTTTCAAGAAGATAACCAATCACTAGGAATCCTTTTCCACCCAGCATTTGTTCTTGCATGGCTACTGAACTCTTAAGGAGCTCCACCAAGAAAGCCAAAAGTGTAGCACTGCACATAAAATACAGATACCAATTAGATATCAAATATTGTACATTAGGTATTATGGCTTTTTTAAACTTCATAATATTTAAATGAAAATAAAAATTGTACTTTGTATATAAAACTTTAAGCTTATTAATTAATTTTACAGATATTAAAAACTGATAAGTATATCATATTTTAGAATATCAAAGCAAAAAGGTTTATAAATTTAACTCCCAAATCATTTCAAGATTATAAGCAGTGTTATTGATATATATAAGAGTGTATATACATAATGCAAAATTATGTTGTTTTGCAGCAGCAATTCTTGAATTAATTTTTCATATAGTGAAGATTCAGTGTAAGAATCAATGACCAATAAGTCACTTTGTCAGATGTACAATAACAAACCAAGTGCAATCCTTACAAGTGATATAGAACAAAGTTTGTATGTAGATCTCCCATACAGAATCATCATCCAAGTTTTCTAAGTTTTCACATGAGTATACTCAGCATATGGTTTGTGCTGCTTTTCCAATGCCAGATTGGGCTAAAAACACTTTGCCATCACTTTGCCATCAATTCTACATTAATTCCATCTTGGAAAGCACAATGAAAATGGGTGTTGTTTTAGAAGCCATAATTTTATGTGATTTAGAGTTCTAAATTACATAAAAATCTGGAACTCAACAAACTCTAGTGGAATGTGAAGGAGATGCATGCAACTTCCATGAGATCAAAAATGGCTCAGCTGTTACAAAACAGAATATATCGCCATACATAGATAAGTGACAAAAACTAACTTAAATATTAAAATCCCTTGATTTAAGTTTGTTTTAAAAATGTAATATGAAGTGAAATTTTCAGCTCTATGGGGAAAATAGTTATCTGAAAGCAATTCAATATCAGCTGGAATAAAAAGATAAACGAAACAGAATATGAAAACAATGAAACTGTAAAACATATCTACACTGAAAAAAGTTAAGTATATATTTACATCAAAAAAAATAAAGAAAATGCTTTATTTAGTAAATATATTAATGAATCGGCCCTTGTAAATTAGGACCCTGTCTCTTTTATCTATCCTGATGAGGAAAATCCAGTTTACCATGAAACTCGTTGATCAACCTTTTAAAGCAGGGGTGTCAAACTGGTGGCTTGTGGGCCAGATGCGTCATGCGCAAGCCACGCCCAGTCCAGCTCCACAAAGGGAAAGAAGTCGTGAAACATCATGTGATGACAACACGACGCCACGAGTTTGACACCCCTGTTTTAGAGCCACAAGACAGCATTGCTTAACCAGCTGCCACATTGATGTCTATCTCACCAAACAAATGGCCTTGAGTATGATCAGAAAGGCAATCCCATACATGATTACTCAGAAATCCATTAATTTCTAGGGAGCTTGCTCCCAATTAGTAGACATAGGACTGTAATCTATAGCATTTTTTCTTTAAAATTTCATAAGATAACTGTATGATATTGTTTTTAAAGTAATAAATAACCATTTACCCTTGTTTATCAAAAGACAGTAAAAAATCTATTCAATTTTGTTCTGGGGTGGGTGGGTGATTATCTATAATTAACACTACCTGTAATTAAAGTGATTATAATAATTTATTTTTATAGCTTTAAGATTTTTTTATAAGTCATCTTATATGTTGTTGGCTGAAAATTAGATACAATAAGCTAAATAAATGAAATATTCTTTTGGAATGTTTTGAAGAATGTAAGTTTAAATCATTCTCTATTATATGATTCAAATCTTCAAGCAAACTCTCTTTGATTACCGAAAAAAGGACTCAGTGCACTCTAATTCCATCTGCCCTGTATTTTCAATTGAAAATAACAGCCCTAGGCTATGGTAGCATGTTAATGATAATAAATGAGATTCACATATAATTTACACGCTCTAAATATATTGACAGAAATAATTCAATTTTCATAGCCAAATCCAATTCTCAAAGGGCTCGTGAACAAACAGTAAGTACAGATTTGTGTTAAACAAATATATGACTCATTTGTAATTCTAAATTTTATACTTTATAATATGAGGAACTATGCCAAAAGTAAATTGTTTTGTTGATGCAGTGACTTAACTAGATAAACCAAAAAAGGGGAAAAAATACAGTGCCAATTTCCAGATCTTCCCCATCTTTTTAAAAAGATAAATGTAAAATCCCTTTGACTTTTGGTGGTTTCAAGGATACCTTAATATTGTTTTCTTGGCAACACTGCCTTATTCTGGATTGGGTTGTTTTTAAATTTAACCATAGTGTTCTATAATTAGATGATTTAGAGATTCATTGCACAAGTGGAAAGATGAATTTGCCACTAAACAGTTAAATGTATTCCTGTCAACACCTCCTTTACTAGCAAGATCAATTTTGTAGCTAATGCTGCTGAATACAAAATATTATTGCTTATATTTCTCTAGATTCACCATTGCTGTTTTATTTTTTTTATTATTATTATTTTGTTTACAAATTAATTAAGTAAAACTAGCACACATTCAGTGTCATCACAGCACAGTAAAAGCCTAGATCACATACTGTTCCTAACCATCCCTAGCAAAGTATTTGGGCTATATAAAACAGGATAATTAAACTAGTTTATCTAATCAAGTCTAAAAATAAACACGATCGGGTATTCGTAATTTTTCTAATAATGAAAAGTATATTCTTTTCAAATCACAGGAACCATAGAAAAAGTAATGTATTCATTTACTACATTTCTCCCACATGAGCGTGCCTAAATATATTTTCAGTACCATTAAGCATACAAACATAAAGGATTTAGACCTAATGAAGAAAGCTAATTTAATTTTCATAAAATTAAATCATATATTCTAAATATAACTATTCTGGTATGACTCAACAACTAAAATAATTACAACAATTTGTCAATCTGATTAATCAATTTACCTTTATATTACACTACTAATTAGCCTAGAAATATAACATTATCAATAGTGATTGACAGATCTGTCATAGTGTTAGACGCTTTCTCATTCTCTTTTTAAAGGTCATAATTACGCTTTACACATAATAAAAATGACTGAAGAAAGAAAAACATCCTTGATATTCCTTTCTGCATTTTGTTCAACTCTTTCCTATGTCAACAATAAAGTCAAAGTACAGTTCTGTACACATCTAATTGTCTTCTAAAATCCATCATAATAAAACAAATAGTTAGAGGTCTAAAACATTTTTAAAAAACAATGAAATAGAATCCATTCATCTTCAAATTCTGTTTTAAATATTAATAGCCAGGACAGATTACTTACTTTACAATAATAATTTATGAAAACACCTTTTTTTCTGTACAGAAAAACAAACACAGTAGATACCCAAATGATTGTTACATAAAAAGGAATTGTAGGACAATAAAATCACAATGCCTTTTTTGGAAAAACATAATTAGGAACCTTGGTGAAATCACTTCTAAAATAATTCACACCTCCATTCTATCAAATCAAAATACCACAGGATGCTCATATAGGATAACGTGGTCTGAAATTGACCAACACAATTTTGTCACAATCGGCCATTTTACTAGTAGCTTAAAACCAGCAGCTATGTTCCTCTGCTATTCTGACTTAAACAACATGTTCTCATGTTTGGTGTGCATACTGTTTGGTTATTTGTGCCAGCAAGAATGCTTTAGTAAACCAGAAACTCCATGTATGGTTTGTTTAACATTATGAGAGTGAATGTCCTTTTTATTTACTTTTTTCCTAACACCCCCCCCCCCAAAATCTGAAAATATAATCTATTGTTGGCATGGAATTCCTAACTTCATTATTTAAGATAGGATTTTTAAACAAAACAAACATTGAGTTGTTCATCCACACCCCCTTGCAGGATAAGTGAGAAAGCAAACTATCATTGTACATTGTGCTTCCTAATTATTTTAGTATATTGCAAATGAAGCCAATATATTCCTAAAAGTTAGCTTCTAACAACAGAGGATACACCTTAAATATTTATTCCAACAGACGTCTTCACTTATCTTTCAACTGAAAAAAACCACAAATGGATAATGAGTAAATGAATCATAGGCACTTGAAGAGATCTAGAGGTCCTTGTTTCTGAACATATGAAAAGCTACGATCAAATGCAATTCTTTCCTACTAAAAAAAACTTCAATCACTGATCCTGTATTTTGTAGCTATTATTTAGAGCACTAAAAATTATATATATTTCAGTTACATTTTGAGTTTTTTTACTATATACATTTCTGAATTACATTTTTGTGAACAATAGTTAACAAAAATTAAATATACTAATACAGTGTGATTCCTAATATCTTTGTAGTTATATGTTCTTATACCACAGCATACAGTATAAGAATAAATATCCTTATATTGTACTAATTATTTTTCTAGCTTCTACCCAGCCTTTTGAGGACTTTCTTGTCCTCTGGGACAGCGTGGCTGGGTAGGAGCGGACAGCAGGAGGCGCCGCGGGAGGATGGCGATGGCGATGGGCTACAGCGGCTTGTAATCAGCATTAGCCG
>JANHZT010006068.1:485557-498367 GCA_032468215.1 Stegonotus admiraltiensis | reverse complement strand
GGACTCGGGAGGCAGCGAATAGATTGGGGGTGGGGCCAAATAAAAGGGAAGAATAATGTGGGCGGGGTGGGAGGGCCCAGCTCCCAAATAAAGAGAACCGGTTCGGTGATGTCATATCATCACCGATACCGGCTCAGCCAAACCGGGCCGAACCGGGAGGAACCCACCATTGCATAACATCCTCTCTAGTTGAATGCTGATCAATATAATACAACAATATTAATTCCCATCCCTTACAAAACAGGCCAAAAGAATTTTAAATTACTCAACTACTAAATCTTTTCACAAATTGTTAGCCTGCCATCTATATACTATATTAATAACAAAATAGTTAACAGGAAAAACAATAAGAATAGTATATAAAATAGTAAGAACACTAAAAATTATTAATAATAATGGAAGAAAGACAAGATTGAAATTCTAAAACCTCAGCAACTTCTACATGGAATCATCTTTAAAACTGTAAAGTCTCCTTCCAGAGAAACAGAAGGTCAATACATCTATGCTAAATATCCCTTCATGCCTAAAAAGCTAATTTGAAATACAAAGTAAAGCAACCCAAACCAGAGACTTTTCAATGTTATTGTGTTTCTGGGACACTCTTTTCCCCTCCTGAAATCAATTTCCCCACAAATCTTCTTCCTTGTTTGTAAGTGTGTGTGTGAGATGCACCATGTGTGTGATGCACTTCAGTTTTCCCTACTGTACAATCTCTCTAGTACAGTGATGGCTAACCTTTTCTGGACCTAGTGCCCAAAGAGCGTGTGCGTGCCCACAAATGCACACGAGCACCAGAACCCCCAAAATGCAATGTGCGCATAGGCGGTATGCATGCCCCCTGGCCCCTGTGCATGGTTCCCCCCGCATGCCTTCTGCCCCCGGGCATGCATCTGTGGCCTCCCCACATGCCCCTCAACCCCACGCATGCGCGGCAGAGACCCAAAGACCAGCTGGCCAGTAGGAGGTGCAAGCACATGCACAGCAAAGCTGAACTGGTGCAACGGCTTGTGTGCCAACAGAGAGGGCACTGCATGCCCTCATCATGGCTCTAGCCCATATCTGCCCAAATAACAAGTAATGTACATATATCACATAGCAAGAGTCCAACTATAACAGCAATGCTCATTCCTTGTAAAAGAATGGTAACTGGTCAACATTCCCACATTTAAAAAGCAAACAAAAGTTGTTAGGTTCAATATTCCACTATAACGACTATCTTTTCTTACAATCAACGCCAAAAGGGATATAGAGGTATACTGCCTGGCAACCAGATTGTAAAGGAATATCTCTGTCACAAACTTGCTGAAACTTTTAGGAATGAGTAGATTGTTGTCTCTGATTCTATCATGCCTGGGTTCATCCCTGAGGTATGTAGATTGTCCATAACACAATCCATAAGCATTTAAGACCTGAATTTTCATTCATGAAGATGAGACTGATATGGGAAAACTTGTCATTTGCACAGGAAAATTTAATTGCAATGCCAGAACTTTTTATTTTATTTTTTTGTAGATAGGTAATTATTTTATTTTGGAATTTTGAGCTTCCCAGAGCTTGGTTCAAGACGGGCAGTTGTATAAATGCTTTAAATAAATAAACAGGTACAACCCTCAACATTTGTTATTAAGAGGTATTTTCATGATTTTGAAGGTAGGACTTTAGGTACAAATGGAGAATGAATGCTCAGGTCATAACTTGATCTACTCTAGAAATTTTCTATTCTATAGGAGCCCAACTAACTATGTATGTTCACTTTTTTTAGGAAATGCATACTTGAAAAATAATTTCAAAGTTTTGTTTTGGACTTCATACAAAGTTTTTCATTAAAGCAGACCACTTTTTATGGACCTCTGCATAGAAGTCTGAAAAAAGATGGGGTGCTTTAATTAATAGCACTCTTTATTTCATGAACAGTGTGATATTCTTACCAAACGTTTTGAAATACATATTCCTAACATCTACTGTACATCTAATGAGGGCAACTGAAAAGTAAATTTCAGTAGCAGTCAGGAGTTATTTACTAAACTTAGAGTGTCTCATTCCACTATAAAATATTTATTTAGTTCAAGTAATATAATTAGATGCTATTAATTACAATGTTTTCATTCTACTAATACCAGTTTTCATTTGCTGGCTTTTGTGAATTTTATATGTTAATTGTCATTTAAAGTTATGAAGAGCAAACTCCCCAAACATCACTTCAGCATATCATAAATGTTTACTCAAGCAATTCACATAATAGCACTTAATTCTAGTTTACTAAGAAAAAAAAATCAAAATGAAAAATGTCCAATGTAAGTGCTTTAAAAAATGGGCATTTATTCATAAATGTTAAATAATGTAGTTAAATTTCTATGAGCTATTCACATTTCACTGTAACCATTTACAGTACTAGAAAAAAGATAAAATCTAATTTGACTCAAGCTTAATTTCTAGCGACTTCACAATTTTTGTGGCAATGAGATGGAAGTGAGTTGCCATTACATTCTTTAATTTGCAGTCTAGCCTAAGAGGTCTACTATTTTATGAATGTTCTACTAAGCCACGGGTGTCAAACTCAATCACATCATGTGATGTATCATGATGTATCACAATGTGGGTGTGGCCCGCGTGTGACACATCTGGCCCGCAGGCTGCCAGTTTGACATCCCTGACTTAAGCACTAATGAGGTTCAATCTTGCTAAGATTTTGAACCCTTAATAGGTTAGCCAACATTGTCACCTGATGGGCAATCTATTTTTAACAAACACTGACATTTATAGGATAGATTTGGATTAGAAATGTCTAATATTGATTCCTTTACTTTTAATTCAATCAGAAACATTTCATTTTTCAGTTATGATAGTACTGAAAGAAAACAACTTTATTGAAAAGATACAGAGTGGGTTCTCACATTATATAAAGTCTAATGTGATTTAGATTTAGAGTGTAGTCAACATTATAATATAACGATCATACATTACAGTTTAATTTTATTATAACCCAGATACTGTGTGGGTGAACAAACCATGGCTCGTCAAACTATTGTTAAACGTGGTTATGAGCCAAAAATTTTGTAATACAAATATGAAACAAGCGATTTTAAAAACCTGAGTTTTGATTAACTTATCTGTCATATACCGTTTATACTACCATTTATACTATCCCTCATATATCATGAAAAAAATGACAAAACATAGTATGGTGGGGGGGGAACCACTCAATGCATTTATCACATATTATGCAAAATTATGAGAATTTCCAACAATACGTTTTCCTGACAAAAACCTACCAGACAGTTGTTTCCACTTGACTGTCATGAAGTTGCCGATTGTCTAATTGAGCAAAGAGAGGGAAAAGAACTTGGATTCCTCCTATTGAATGAATCGCACTGTGGATAGAATGCGTCACAATCGCTTTCACATCCTGCATTTAAAAAAGAAGAAGAAGCTCTCTTTGTATTGGACCATCATTCAAGGTCAAATATGTGCTACTCAGAGGGAATATAATCCTCCTGATTATGTCATCTATTAGATGAAAATAATTCATCTATTTTAGATTCATTTCTTCAAGATATTTAAGACTGGATTGTTTCTATTATAACAGTAACAGAAATTGAAAAGATTTCAATTGTAATAAATAAGTAAGGATGCCATTTCATCAGTAATTACCATGACTAAAACCAAGATCATGAATTCACTGTTTATAATAAACGAATTACAGACTAAAGATAATAATCATAACAAAAAAATTCATCAACACAGAGGAAACAATTTGTATGGGCTGCATACATTAATAGTTTGTAAAAATGATTTTTCGAGATATATTTAAAATTTAGTAGCTTTCAAACACAGCTTTATGTGACATTAATAAAACTATGAAAAAGTGAAAATAATAAATCTATTGTTATACAAACCTGAAGCATAAGAGCATGGGGGGAATGTACAAAAATTGAAGGATTTTCCTTTGGTGAAGATTCAAGGCATAGTTGAGCATCTGTAGCCTTAGCATTGTAGGTGAAAGCAATACTACTTGCAAGTTTCCCATCATACAAAACTTGCTTATGGTGTTCAGCAAGGTGAATATCACTTTCAGATTTAAATTTGAAAGTACTCTGCAGAAGAAAGAAAGTACTCTGCAGACAATCATTGTGATATTTACAAAAGTACACCTCTTATATTACATGACATAATAAATAATCAAGATATGGCCACTTCATTACATATTAAAAAAATCAAGCATGTTCTTTGCCCTTTGCAAAGACCTAAAACATTCTTACTGAAGAATAACACACATTTAAAAAGATATTTTATTTATTGAGATAGCTTCAATAAAGCTAGCTGATTTATAACATGCACTATGAAGGAATAAGGTAAAAGTAAAGGTTCCCCTCGCACATATGTGCTAGTCATTCTCAACTCTAGGGGGCGGTACTCATCTCCGTTTCAAAGTCGAAGAACCAGCGCTCTCCGAAGACGTCTCCATGGTCATGTTGCCGGCATGACTAAATGCCCAAGGTGCACGGAACGCTGTTACCTTCCCACCAAAGGTGGTCCCTATTTTTCTACTTGCATTTTTTAAGTGCTTTCAAACTGCTAGGTTGGCAGAAGCTGGGACAAGTAACAGGAACTCATCCTGAAATTCTCATATATCAACACGAATTATGTAGCTGCAAATCTAGTATACTATAGTTTCCCACTATTTTAACAGTATATATTACAAGAATCTCCAAGAAATTGAAAACTATTATATGAATTTGATGCATTTTTGTAAGCAAAGAAACACAGAGTTACTCTTCACAGATGCAACTAAATTAATTGTTGGCAAAGAGAAGGCATTCCAACCAATGCCACACCAAATAAAACATTTGTAAATACTACCATGAGAATCGTATATTAGATGATACTAGGGTTAGTAGATAAGAGCTTATTTCAATATGTAAGAGTGAATCTGCTGACTTGTTACATTATTTGACAACAATATTTCTATTAAAAGTATTTACAATGTTTTGAAAATGAATATATCAGAGTCTTATACCATGCAACCTTTTAAAAAATCAATATTCTATTCGTTTTCTTTATTATGGATAACTGCTAGAATTGCTTTAGTATAATGGTTTTAGATATACACATGCACACAGTATATTTAAAAGCATATTCTATAAAATGAGAATTATAATTTAAAAACTATATAAAAGGAGCCCAAACAACACCAGGATAGTTCATTATAATTTAATGCAACAAGTTTTTTTCTAAACTGGAATTATAATAAAATATTACCTTATATCCAGGTCCTAACTGATGTACAGCAAAAATCTGTGCTGGGTTAAGAGCTTCAGTGAATACATAGACAGCCCCGAGTTGACCACAAAAAACCCTATTTGCATCAGCAGTTTCAGATGATCCCAAAAAACATTTGTCATAGCTCTGTATAAAAGAAGAATGTGACACAGATAAAGGGAAAATATTAGAAAATTCTTTGTTAATATAATTAAAATGATCTGTTGGCATATTAGAAGATGAAAGTTTTTGCAGTATACTATTTACACATCATCCAATCTGAAACTGTTATAAAGCTATAACCTCTTATTGTTTGACATTATTAAAAACCATGAAGTCTGGGGAATAAACACTTCAGGGAACTAGCAAAAAGCAAGATGTATATTTCAATATGAATATGATTCACTACTGTCAATACATAAATTTATATATATTATTTGTGAGATTTGTGAAGCTCAATCTTTTGTGGTTTATTTTCTTTAGGCAGTCAAAGCCCTTTTCTCCAGGTTATATAGGAGCAATTTGTGAGAGAAATAAAACTATGTTTTTAAATAATAGCATGGACTGGGAAAATGGTATCCAAAAAGATATTCCTTTTCAAGTACTGTTGCTTTTAGAAAATAGGAATCCTGTATGATAGTTTAAAAAAATAAAAAAATATCACAGGACTCCAATAATTATGTGTAATTTGACTTAGAAAAGAGATAGACCACTACGGATCTGTTCCCAGCTGCATTATGTTTTTTTAAAAAGAGTTCCCTGGACATGGGGACAATCAATCTCTTGTATTTCTTTGTCTGCAGTTTCTAGGAAGGACATATATTTATGAATCTTTAAAAACTTGGCTCTTGGATAGGTTGCTGGTATATCTATTTGATGGATATTGGTTTGTTTGGGCCACAGTATGCCTTTTCTCCGATATGCAATGTCCTTTTTATTTTATGTTTTATTTTATATTTTGTTAGGGTTTTTTGTAATGCCTCCCAGAGTCAGTTTTGAAGGGGGTGGGGGGGTTATCTATCAACATTTTAAATAAGCAAAAATAAATAAATGCATTTTCTGTGTATATTTAGAAACATAAGAATCTTTTGAAAACATACATCATTTGTATTCACATGCCAAGCCATGTCACCATAGGATACTAGCTGACCATTAACGTAACAACGAATTTCACTATTTCTCCAGCGATTGTAGATGTGCACAATGCTGATCATGTACCACTAAAAAGAAAGGCAAGATATATGAAGCATTACCTTTTAACCTCTTTTAACAATTATGCTACTTAATACAAAACAGTAGAACAGTGCTGTCCTGAAAGTACAAATTTAATAGTTCAAGTTTTATAAAAATTATTGAAAAATGTTTTAAAAATCAAACAATCCATAATGCAGTTTAAATTAAAAACTCAAAGTGTTCCAAATCATAAATCTTTCAAACACTTCTCATGAGAAATTGTAATCAAATTTTGAAAATGAAAAGTTCCAATGAACTTTTCATTTTTTTTATTTGAACCTACCATATTATATTATAACGTGTTATGCTAAAAGCACTACACTGATATCTGAAAATGTAAAAAAAAATTGCAAACTTTAATAATAAAAATCAAGGAGCACAGTGAAAAAATGGGACTAAAATTAAATATTAATAAAATGTTTAAGAATGACAACAGGTGGAATAGCCATACTTAGAATTGGCAGTGAAAGTATCAGAGGTTCTGTATGAACAGATCATCGTGGAGAAAATCTATCTATATGATTACTAACAGCTGAATGACTTGAGGACATATAATCAATGAATCAATATAAAATAAAATCTTTAAAATTTCAGGAAAAATTCAACAAATAAAAGGATAGAAACAAAATTTGAAAACTTTTCATTTTCTTCTAATCTGAATTATATAAATGAGTAACATTTTTCACAAAGTAATTAACATTTCTGAATAAATATAGTGAGACAAACTATAGTGTGAATTGCAGGCATACATTTATTATTTGTTTTTTGTTTTGAATATCCAGAAAAACTCTACAATTTAATTTAATAAATTTGATAAAATTGTCAAATAATATAGTGATATTCTATAGAAAAATGCAGAAATTTAGTATAATGTTTTGCCACATATATTTGTTCTGACAACTCACCTTATGCATGCATTTATTATGATGACTTCAAAATTGTCCAAAATGCAAAGAATAAAACTAAAAATTTAGCCTGGATCACCACTATAACTTTAATCATAATTACAAATAGGTTGATATTCTCTGATAATTCTTACAATTACGAATATAAGTATTTTGTGCTTACCTTCCGAGGCTGAAAATCATACTTCACACAGTGTTGAAAACCTTTGCCTTTTGATTTCAATGATGTGACTATTAAACAGTTACCAACAAAATGTGCAGAATAGCCAACCCCTTTGCTGGTGCGAAAACTGAAATTTTAAAAAACATATTTTAAAAAGAAGCTTTCCAAGAAAGTTGTGTTGTGTTGTGCTATGTTGTTTAATTAATAGAATCAAACTGTAGAATACACAAACTGAAATTCATTTGTAACAATTTGACTGTTGCTATATGCATTACAGTACATATTTCAAAGGCTGCAAATAAATATTACCTTTATTATGATTTTTAAATTTTGTTTCTGTTAGTATACAAAGATAAAAGAAGAAAAATTTAAATAGAAATAGAAATAGAAAACAAAATATGGTACATATTTGAAAAGTTTTTTTTTAAAATATGCAATTTAAACTTGACCATGCAAACTGTTACAACAGAACTTACAACTGTTGTTGTGTTCCCATAGTTACATGATCAAGATTTGGCTGTTTTGCAACTGACAGGTGTTTATGGTCGTCATAGTGTCCCACAATCACATGATCACCAGTTGCATGTGTAACACCTGGCTATCAAGCAGAATCAATGGAGAAGCCAATAGTAAAATAGCAAGTTGTGGTCATATCATGATTCGCTTAATAATGCCAGCGACTCACTTAACAACCATGGCAGAAATCAATTAATAAATGTGTCATGGTATATGATGTCTTGCTTAACATTGTGTCACTTTTTGATGGAGTTGCTGGTCCCAATTGTGGTCATTAAGAAAGGAATACCTGTAATTGATCTAAAACTGTAAATTCAGAGTGTCAGTATTGTAGGCTTAAGGACAATAACAAATAAAAAAAACCTTTTTTAATAGGAAAAAATGCTTTTATTCCTACAAAAATAGAGTCAGGACAATATGTTGATTCATTGTAAGTTTTACAAAATCTATGCATAATGGCAACTAAAGATACTATCTGTGTTGCATGGATGTTATTAAGATATAATGAGGAAATTGGGGAAAAGCTTGCAAAAATTGTGCCAGCATTCAAAATCACAGTTATAAATACCTCATTAAAGTGGAAAAATTGTATTCACAGTAGTATTATAAAAGTATTCTAGATTATGTAAGACTAAAAGTCAATATATATTTCATACCACTGAATGTGGACTTAGAGCCCCCCAATATTCATAGATGCACTAGAATTATATCCTTAACAAATATAATTTAAAAAATAGTATCACCCTCCATATCATAAAGCATAACTCATTTCAGAAATATTGATTTGTTAGAGCAGTTATTTCATTCATTATCTTTAATGACCTTAAAAGTTGTAATGGTATGTGGGAATGATGATGGGAGACAGGAGGGAGAGCCTGTCTCTCAGTATGGAAAAGATTTCTTGGCATGTAAAAGCAGGACTAACAACAGTAGACGTTAACATTATATAACATTGTTTCACAAAGACTCCTATAGACATTTTGTTTTATAGCCTTAAAATTACCATTGGGTTAACAATTACACATAGCTGACCTGTGGAATGATCTCTCTATCTCTAGTCAGCTGAATGTATCTCAAAGTTAAATGACAAAAGAAAACTTTGATGGGGACTGTTTATCATATCTTTTCCTCCCAAGTAAAAGAGAAGACCTGCATTTTTCAGGTTACACATAATGAGGATTTTCCAGATGTCAGAAATTAATTACTTGTAGACTTCTAGGCAGTAAAAGAACCCCCTCTCAATTATATTCTTAAGAATTGTTCTTATTTTTTGATGTGCTGAGTGTCTTGACTAGTCTTTCCCACCACAGCTTTTTTTTTAATTAGCAGAAAGATGAAGCATCTTTTCCTTCTTTTGGCCTATCAAGTTGTGGAAAGACTGTGGTAGAAATCAGTATCAGTGAAAACAATCCCTAATGAATTCATACAAGGCTGACCCAGTTTGGTATGGCATATCCACAGGGTATGTGAAAATTATAAAGGACATTGTCTTTACACAAGTCTTATCTATTTAAGGACACAGTGCCAGTCATGCAATGCAGGCTACATATCTGGGCTATAAAATCTGTGCACTAGATAGCAGCAAAGAGTTCAAGCAAATTCTAATTATTTGCTTTTATTTAAGGATTGTCTGCATTTTTGCAATCCAGATATGGTAGCCCTAATGCAATACATCTTACAAAAGCAGAATAATGGAATCATGCCTCAAGTTCCATCACTTGGGGTACATGCCTAATATTGCAAAAGATGTAACAAAGCATGTAGCTGGCCTCATGAAACCAGAATGTTCCTTTTGTCACTGTCAACTTTCCTTATTCCCTATATTTTTGTCACTATTAAACTCCTTGTTCCAGCAGGTACATCCACACAAAAACTATCTCTTAACATATTGCACATACTGTATTTTTTTTTCTGGAAAGCAATAGATAGTAAATTTTATGATTGTATCTTTTTCCTACTGTCCCATTTCTAGACCCAAAAGCCAAAAGTGTTTACATAACAAAAGAAAAATAGTGCAATTTATTATTTATTAATTTCAGACATTTGGAAACTATAAGTGAAGCTGAAGTGTACACTGTGTCTTATAATTTATTATAATATTGACTTCAACTTAACTAGATCATTTATTATAAATGGGAGAACATACACATTTATGTAGAGAGTAAATCCAACCTGTTTGAGCTGGCCAGCCTAGTCCTATCTAATACATTTCCAAGCCCAATATTTTATAATGTTGGATATGGAAAGAAATGATCAAATACAAACTATATTTATTCAAAGTCCCAATCTTATGTTTATTTAAATGTAATTCTTGCTATGCTTAGTATCACTGATCATTAGGAAAGCATACAGCATCCGTTTGTTAATGCATTATATAGGAATCCTCTGTTGCTTTGAAAAAGGTTACTTATTTAATAGTTTGGTTTATGTTAAGCTTTCCTCTATCAACACACAGTACTCTTTCCTATAATTCTTAATAAAACAACCCTGTGACTGGGAGATACTGAGTAAATATACAGAAGACTATAGTGTAAAGATTTTCTCTTTTCTTTGGTTATTTCCATCTGGTTACAACAATATCTGAAAAGACCTGTTTTCTCTACTAAAAGAAGCAAGCAATTATTTAATTAAACAACACTAAAAATATCACAATAATACTTACCAATAAAGATATGGTTTATCTTTATCTACATTAATATTATTCAATGGATCCATGCGAAACCAAGTGTTAAGCGTAAACCCATTTTGATAAGGCCACTTGGCAATTGGAGGCAATGCAATTGCCTATGGAAAAAATGAAAACAAAGTTAATTATTATCAAATAAAACTAAAAATGTTTTGCAAAAAGTAAGTAATTTGTAAACTCATTGCACTAATCCAAGTCATCCCATTATAATTCATACAAAGATACTAGAATTTGGAAAATAGATGAAAATACATCTGTCTGGGCTTGGGGTTTTTTGGATGTGTGCTCACTTTCCATTTCTTTCTTTAGCATAGATAATGCACACGATCCACAGTTTCTGAGGGATGGAATATGTAGCACAATACACCTAGTAACTGTTTTACTAAGAAAAATAATTTCAGATATCTTTCTCAGATATCAAAGCTCTGAAAATATTCATACTAATTCTATATAAGTGAAACAATTAAACATGGTATTTTCATATTTATACATTAGAAGATTTAAGTTTTACTATGGTCAATAAATTATTGCTTAAAACTTACTGCAGCACTGCAGCCTGGAAAGTTGAAAAAAGTATCAGGACCATGCCTCTGTGGCATCTGATTAAGGACTGACAACAGCTTGACTGCATGTCTAGGCTATCAAAAACAAAATTGTACAATTATTTTACTGTACTTATTTATTAGATTTATATCCCACCTCACCTTCAAGAATGAAACAGCACACACAGAACACTCCCCTCAAATTTCCCTCAGAAGAAAGTGATAGGCTTAAAGTTACCAATGAATTCCCTCATATATATGAACCTGGGTCTCACCAGCTGTATTTCAACATTAAAACCGCTATGCCATGCCACTAGTATCTATATTTATAGTTAATGTTCATTCTATTCACTTTACAATGAGATACTGTATATTAGTTGGTATCTAGTTTTCCAAATAGACTAGAAATTTATTTTAAAGAAGTCATCAGAATCCAACTTAAAATTTTAAAAAATTGCTAAATGCTTAATTACACATGATGTTGCACCTTAATTAAAGAAATCATAACTATATTTGCATTAGGCATAGCTTACCCAGATTCCATTTTCACCACGAAGCATGCTGAACAAAAGCTTCAATTCCTTAACAGTAATGCTGTAGCTGGCAAGAACCCCCAACATATCAACGAGAAGATCTTCAAAGAAAAATAAAATAACTCCATTGCTTCCTTAATTTTTTAATGTAAATAATATTTCAAAGTACAAACTGGATTGACTGTTAACATTATTAGTTCTGAATGCTAGGTTTCCCAGCAATTAAAGACTGTGTTGCAAAATTCAGAGGAATACTGAGAATAGAATAGAACAGAATTCTTTATTGGCCAAGTGTGATTGGACATACAAGGAATTTGTCTTTGGTGCATATGCTCTCAGTGTACATAAAAGGGAAAAAAGAAAAAAGAGTGGAAAAAAATATATACTCATCAAGAATCGTAAGATATAACAATAGTGATAGCCATAGGTTACTAATCAAATCATACTTAATAAGCCCTAAGAATTCATTTTGAGATTTCTTAGATCTGCCATGACAAAAGCCCAAACCACTTGTGCAATTGAATGGATGGATAAAAAGTTCATATTGTTTTTCCTTTTTTCATAAACAAATTCAACAATATAGAAATGTTTGCAATAATGCAAGAAATATTGATCAAGAGAAGAATATTTATTACTTCAAAAGGTTTCTGAAATGATCAGAAATTATCTTGTAACTATATGGAAGCTTTTACCAACCATTAACGTTAACTTGAAGTAGGAATATTGTTTTTTTTAATCTTGTGTTTTGCAATTATATATCAGGTAGTCTTCATTTATGATCACTAGGTTCAGTGACCATACAAAGTTATAACCATGCTGATTGAGTAGCAATATGACCAGTCCACATAGTTGCCCACTGTCACACCATCCCTGTGATCATATGATCACAATCCAAGAATTTTTTTTTTTGCTTTGATTTATATGCCGCCCTTCTCCGGAGACTCAGGGCAGCTTACAATGCATTAAGCAATAG
>JANHZT010006068.1:457896-470383 GCA_032468215.1 Stegonotus admiraltiensis | reverse complement strand
GAAGGCTATTGCTTAACGCATTGTAAGCCGCCCTGAGTCTCCGGAGAAGGGCGGCATATAAATCAAATTTAAAAAAACAAAACAAAAAAACAATCATGATCTAATATTCCAGGGGTGTCAAACTCAAGGCCCATGGGCCAAATTCACCCCAAAGGGTGCTTAGATCTGGCCCACGGAGCTGCCCTGGAAACAGCAAAGGACTGGTCTGTGGTGCCTCTGCCAGCTCCATTTTTGCTGGCGGAGGGCTGCAGGAGGCCATCGCAGCCGAAAACAGGGTACACAGGGCTGCGCATGGCAGGCCCAGTTCCATTTTCACTGCCAGAGGGCTAGCAAAACAAACTAAAAACAAAACATAAGGAAAAATGTTTCCCCTTTTGCATTTGATCATGCAAGAAGGTACAGGAAAGGAGAAAGGGAAAGAGGAAAGACAAAGAAAAAGAAAAAGAAGGAAAGATGGGAAGAGAGCAAGGAAGGAAATATAAGGAAAGAGAGGAAGGAAGAAGAAAGGAGAATGAAGAGGGAAGGAAAAAGAAGAAAAGGAAAGGAGGGAGGTTATAATGAGAATGAGGGAGGGTCTCAGGGAAGTACTGCCTTAGCACTTGGCAACCACAGGTGCCCCCCCTGACACAAGTGATATCGAGCTGGCCAGGCCCACTCTGGCCACACCCCAAGCCATGCTCCCCCTCAGGCCCCCAAGGTCAAACGCAACCCTGACGAAATCGAGTTTGACACACCTGCGATATGCTATCCATTATATTTGGACTGTGCTATTTCTAACTCTCTAGGTGTTGAATTACAACTCCTCTGCAATTGCCAAATTGGTTTGGATTAATAAGAGTCTATTTAACAAAACATGGACAATCACAGACATCTATCTCTGAACTTACAATAGATTGATATGTCTACTAAATTATTACTTTTATTATTGTTTAGGTGGTGGTGGTGATGGAGGTGCTTATTAAAACAACTCTACAAGTTTTTATATAAAAGAAATTTTCACACAAGTAGTAACAGCCTTCATAATGTTTTACAAACAAAAAGGAAAAACTTTTTGTAGAAAAGTTTAGAAATTCTGTGTTTCTCTTTCATGCTGATCCTTGTTATTTAATTTAAAGTAAATATAATATTCTGATTATATTTTCCCAAATATCTATTACAAAACCTAAATATGAAATTTGTTCCAAACTTTGCATTTTCACCTGCAACTCAGCAATATCTGCTAGAACAAATACTGTAATACGTGAAACACAGGTAGTCCTAAACTTACAATTACAATTGGGACTGGAAATTTGTCATTCAGCAACGTGGTCACTAAGTGAACCATCATGTTACTGCATCTGATTTTACCACCTTTTTTATCTATGCAGTTGTTAAGCAAGACACCACATGATCACGATTTGCAATCTTCCTGTCAGCTTCCCCATTGATTTTAGAAGCAGATGAGAAAGGTCACAAATAGAGATCATGCGAACCCAGGACACTTGCAACCTTGTAAGTACATGCTTGTTGCCAAGTGAAAAAACCGCAGTCACATAACTGCAGGAACAATGCGATGGTCCTAAATGCATGGTAGTAAGTCACTTTTTTCAACACTGTCATATTGTAATTCCAAACAGTCACCAACCAAATAATCATAAATCAAGGACTACTTGTTCTGATCACCTACATATAATCTGTACTGAAATAATAAAATACAAGCAATAAGCAACTAGTCAAAAATCTTTACGTTTTTAAAAATGTGTTTATTCCATTAGATTTTCCCACTGCAAATATGAATTTGGTTATATGAACCTTCAAAATAGATATTTGAATTGAAAATTATTCAATTAAATCTCTGTATCTAACCAATTTTTCACATTAGATCAATGAATCATTAAATCAAATTGTAACTACAAATTTATTTTATGATTGGGAATCAACTTTGCAAATCAAAGTGAATTCACATCAATTCAATGATTTTTTTTCAGTTCAACAGAGAATTTTCTATAATACTGTACATGAAAATTGATTTGTTAGAAAGTGTTTAATGACAGTGAACCATTAGTTTTCTTTGGCTGGTCATGTTTAACATTAATCAAAAACTACCTTTTATTTTAAGAAGAAACTGAATATTTCTTTTTCAAGAGGCTCTTGAATCTTATTCTTACGAGCATATACATATATTCTATATGAGTTTGTCACTTTTAATTTTTATTCTGTATTTCAGTTCTTGGGAGATACTTTCCCAAAAAGTAATTTAAGATGAAGTTCCAATTGTGCCACCTAAAATCCCACAATATAACTAAATCACATTATAGTTATTCACTTTTTGCATTACAATTTAAATAGCAGAAAATTCACATATTCTGACTCCCAGTCTTTTCCAAACAACAATCCTATGAGGTGGGTTGCACTGAGAGTGATTGGTCCAAAGTTACCCAGCTGGCTTTCATTACTGAGGCAGGACTTGTATCATGGTCTCCCACTTTCTAGCCTGGTGCCTTAACCACTAGACCAAATAGGCTTAAGAAACCTATAGAAATGGCTGTTTGTGTAACTAGAGAAAGACCATTATAGAAGAAAACATGTAGTTCAGAGTCGAACCATGGAGTCCTCTTTGAGCCTGTTATTTACTTGCAGACATTTCATTATCCAACTAAGTATCCAGCTAAATAAGATCATCAGTGCTGGATCATTTCAAGTTTTCAATTAGAAAGCATTCTTTCTGCAACAGTAAATTTTTATATTATATTGAAATTTATACTCTCAGCAAATATTAAGCGTAGTAAAAAAAAGTTAATTCTTTCATAACTGGATTCTGTGCATATTTCAATAACCAATTCGAAAGTAAAAAACCATCATAACAGTTTAACACCAAAATCTTTTTTAAAAAAGTGGGGCTGAATTCCACATTTTAATATGCGGTAGCAGAAGATACCCCAACAAAATTAGAGACAGGTTTATGAATGGATAAAGTATTACCTGACATATCAACAGGTTCATGGAGGTTTTTATGCTTCTGCAATGCCAAAACAATAAATAAGAAGTTCAGAAAATGGATTAAACACTTTATCTCCAGGGCATGATCTGCTTAATGAATGAAAGCTGCTTTATTTTGATAACCTTATTCCATTGCTCTACTGAAATAAATAAGCAGTATCTTTACATGAATGCAACAAATGTAGCAACTTAAATAACGGATGTTTATTTTAAAAGACACCTTTGAAAACTGAGAAACAGATGTGAATGTTGAAGAACTGCCAATAGTTTATCTTAGAGTCACAAACCTCATAAAAGCCAACAGAGCTTTAACTTTCACTCATCCATAAACTATAAATGTTAAATATCCCATTTCTAACTGTGTTAACAGCACTGATGCTCTGTAAGACTAGATAACATTTACTAAAAATCAAGACAATGTGAGATATCCAAATGATTATTTCAGCTTCTAGAATGTTTAAAATTTAATCACAAAAAGACCCCAAAATTTTTGCAAGGTTATTCATTTTACCATCAATATAGAATATTCTCATTCATTCAGCTATTTCAGTTTTGCCACAGCAAATCTTTCATTCAGAAGCACCAAATCATTTATAACTGGAAGTAATTCATTTCTACATTCTTATTTTCTCCCTGATGTTAGACAACTGAACTTCTGGTACAGGATAGAGGTGAACACTGCCATACACTTCTTCATTAACTCTTGCACACGGTGAATTGAATAAGGGTTCCATATAAAATGCTACCTTCTCTACAGAGGGGACATATTTGCATGATTTATATATGAAAGTGATTTTTAAAAAACATCTATTCTAAATAATCGGATAATTCATTCTCAGTGCAATGAAATAATGGAACATCTCATTAACACTCTGTAAGAGACACAGCCCCGTTTTCAACGTGTCAAACCCAACTGCTAGCAAGGTAATAGAGTTAAACATTCACACATGTCAACTAGAGAGAAGAAATACAATCTGTAGCTGCACTTTAATGTTGCACAATTAAAAGGGATTGATATCAAATCCTCTCCTTAACAATAAAGCCATTTATAATCCATTAAAGCTGAGAATAAAATTAAATCTATGTTTATAAAATATTGTATTTGGAAAAGCAACAGATAGGCCGCGCAATCTTATGGGATAGAGCAATATCCCATAAAGTACTGTAAGCAGGGCAACTTAAGTTCATTTACAGATGACACAGTTCTGTGTAGATGTTGAAATCCTAGGGTTGGGTGGAATCTGAAGGGAATTTGAGCACAAAAGTTGGGGAAGGAATGAGAAGAATCAAACTTCATCATTGCAAAGGAGGAACTCAGTGCTAGAACAGCGGGAACTATTCATTCTCAGTGGAAAAAAAGCCTGTCTTCTGGATGTATGAGATTCAGCTGCCAGAGGCCTGATCAAGTTCACGAAGGATGTGAAAAACTTGACAGAAAAGGCAGGAAAAAGAAGACCAGTATGGCAAAAGGCAGAAGTGAGTTAAGGGCAAAGCAGGCCTGTGAACCTACAGAACCTCTCTGTGGACCAAGGGAAGATAAAAGACTCCCTAGGTAAGCCTCCAAGTAGCTCAGGACCTCCTAACTCCTCCCCTCTTCTATGGGCTGGTGGAGGATTTGTCAAAATGAGGAAAGAAGGAAGGGGAAGAAAAGTGGGATAGAAGATGACGGAGCACTTAGAGGACAGAAGTGGAGTTAGGGAGTTCCAGAGCTTAGAGACTCTGGCCCGGGCAAGGCAAGGCGAACCCAAAGGAAGACTGGCGCGGGGCAGCGCTTTCTCTCCCTTCTGTAGGGAAAGGGTGGAAGAGCTGCTCGTGCTCCTGCTGGTGGGGTGGAGCCCCCTTACCAGGTTCAACACGGTCTCCACGATGTCCCGGTTGCTGACCTCCCCGACTTGAATGAGTCCGATCAACACGGCAAATTTCATGCGGATGTTGCGGATGGGCACGGACGGATTAATCATCCCGGCGGGCAGCACGACCGAGCCGGAGCCCGATGCCCTCAGCTCCCCCATCACGGCCGCAGAGGAGCTACTGCTGCTGCCGCTGCTGCCGCCGCCGCCGCCTCCTCCTCCTCCGACCACCGCTGCTAGAGCAGGTGCTGGGGCTGAAGCTCCGCCGGTGCTGCTGGCCCCGACAGGGATGAGACCCGCCGGTTGCGGCTCCGGCCCCGACACGGGCTTGTCGCTCGCCATCTAGCCTCGGCTGCTGCTGACCCTGCCTGCCTGCCTGCCTGCCGCCGCGCTCCTCCCTGAACGAGAAGCTGCGCTTGCACCGCAGCTGCAAGACCACGGGGAGAGGAGCAGCGCCGGCGGGGGCCGCTAAACCGGACCAAGCCGCCGTCGCCTCGCCGAAAGACCGTCCCAGGAGCCGCTCCCCCGCTGGACTCTATAATGAGATTATTATGGGCTCCGCTGCCCCGTTAGCCGGAGCAGCTTCTCGCCAGCTCCTCCTCCAGCAGAGGCGGGAAGAGCCCCCGCGGTATTACCAGCCGGCCGAGAGAGGAAACCGGCAAGGGCGACGGGGGGGCCAGAGAGCCGCTCCGCAGCCCCAGCTGTTGTTGTGGAGCCAGAACCGCCGCCGCCGCCGCCACCACCGCTCACTCCGCCATGTTGCCGCCCCCTGCCTGCGGTAGCTGCCAGGGCGCCTGCGCTGCGGAGCCCGCGGAGGAGTGGCCCGGCTCCCTCAGCAGCCCCTTTTACCCCTCCTCCTTTCGTCGTGTCCCGCACATTCGCCGGGAGAGAAAGTCGGGGAAGGGATTCCTGCGCTCGTGGCGGCTTGAGTGGCCACCTGCCTTTTCTCCCCCCCTTCTTGGGCGGCCAGAAGCGGCGGCGGCGGCGGCGGAGACAGCGGCGGCTTCCCCAGGTAGCGATAGCGGCGAGCAGATGACATAACGGGTTTGGGGTTTTTTCCTCCCTCGACCAGCGAGACCTCCTTCCACCTTTCACGGTTGCAACGGCTGCGCGAGAAGACGGCGGCGTGCTGGCAAAAGGGGGAAAAAAAACGCGGGCCCGGCTTATTACGGCCCCACGCGACGACCGCGGCGGGAGAAGCAGGTGTCTACCACCGGCGGCTGCCCCCTCCCTGCCTGAGGAGAGAGCCAGATAACCGCGCGAGGGCATCCAACGTTCTGCCAAGAGCGCGCGCTTCTGGCCTGTTCGGGGGGGGGGGAAGGGGGGGGAGCCGAAAATAAAAGTGACGGAGAACTCCCCACGTTTTGAATGATTTCACGACATTTGTTCTGGCTGCTCTACTGCAGAGGGCGATTTGACACCTGGGGCCGTCAACCTGCAATACAAAAATCACGATGGGTAGACCGGGGACAGAGAATACATAAATTTCATAGAACGGCTCCAGGACGGTGCAGGACGATTTGCCCAAACCACTTCTCATCTCCCTGCCCGTATTAAAAATAACAAATACTTAGCTTTGCTAACATGATCTTTTAACATAGGATTCCCCACCAACACTTCTCGAAGTTTGTGGATGATGAGATAGAAACCATACATCCATCCATTTGTAGCTTTGGCATATCCATGCGAGAGGACATATGATGTCAGACTCCCAAAATTAGTATGAATCTCACATCCAGATCTACTAACTATAGAACGCTAGTTCCAGCATAAAATTAGAGAAATGCTATCAAAAATGGGTTCTAGTCTGTATTTCTAAATCTACCAAATCACAACTCAAAAGCCTCCACAGTTTTCACTTGAAACATCTTAAATTCATTGTTTTTATACATTTGGGGTGACTGCTTGGATATGAGGTATGGATCTTCATTATTTCCCATGAAGTATATCTAATCCATCATGTTGTTTAAGTGGGTTACATAGACAGTAAATACGATAAGCAAAAAAATGCTAACATATTCAAACAAATTCCCTTTCTAACTTTTATTCTGCTTATAAGTAGGAAAATCAGGTAGGCAAATATATTTTGGCCCAGTTTAAAGTATTAAAATTAACACTTTGCATTGAGCCTAGAAAACTGTTGGCAACCAATACAAATCTGTCAGTAGAGACATGATGTAATCATGTTACCATACCGTGCACCAGATAGCAGCCTGCTGCATTTTGCATCAATTAACACTTAAGGGTTCTCTTCACGTTATCACACTGGAATATCTTAGGTATTATCACAAATATTACACTTAACATTCATTGTGCAAATGTGTGCTTTGCCAGCCCTGCTTAGACGTCTAAGAACAGTATCATGTCAAAGAATTCTTTCAAGATATGAATCTGTTCTTTCAGCATTAAAGATTACCACTTTCAGAAAAGATTTTACTCCAAAGCTTAAGTCTAAAACAGTTGCTTTTAATTATCTGATTAATTCTAGCATATTTACTGTCATCCACACCTTTGGATACTGTTTAAAAGTTGATTTAGATTTACTTCAGTAAAGTACAGTACTGCATCATATAAATATATGCTAAAATTTATGTAGTTATCTGAGCATATTACATGCTGTACTGTAAAAATTATTCAGAAAAAGTATTTTGGAACGCAGAGGAACATGATCACGCCACATCTTTAAATGCTAGTGTTTTAGACTTATTAAAGCAGTTGGGTCTTTAACAGAACTCATGAAAGCCAAATCCTTTTTTCAGGCTTGCATGGAAGTCTGACAAAGGACAGAGTTGCTCTAAACTAATACTCCATTCACAAGTGTTGCAAAGCACTTTTTCTTAATTTCAAAGCATAAAGAATATGGCATCATTAGGCAAACAAAAGAGAAGATTCCTCCCACCTCAAATCTAATTTTCACAGGGAAAATAAGCTATCAACTCAACCATAAAATAGATACAAAGAAATGATGATTCAAATACTGTAAATAAATGTACTGTAGAGAGAACCTTGGAAAAGAAATGTATGAAGCATTAAGGGAGGAGAAATGGCAGCTCAATCCTGAGAAAGTGGTGTTAGAAGTTTAAAACAATCCTGCCTTGATTTTGTCTGATATAAGAAGGAGGAAGAGGAAAACTCACTATGGACTTTCACAATTGTAGCAATAAAGTAACATTCCTAGAATCCCTGTGGTATCTGTTTCTTGACCTTGCTTATCTCAAAGGGCTGATATCAGTCTTTAAAGACTTACTACTTTCTTATCAGAGCAGCATCAAACCTTGCCATTATATCTTGAAGATATAATGAAGTATCAGAAGTTCCCAAAGAATTCTTATAGCATTATAGAGGTATAATAACTAATCTTGAAAAGCAGTGCAGAAATAGTTGGGCATACTTTCAGTTACTTTTGAGAAGTAACAGGGGAGAAGAAACTTGAGATGCCCACCTTCATTCTCTATTATGATGGGATAGAATTTCAAGATTCTGTTATACCTTAAAACAAAGCTCTAATAGTTCTTCTGGCATCTTATTACCTAATCTGGCCCAATTTGAAAGACTGACATTAGTCTCAAAAAGTCTGGCTTAATCATGGAGGTGACATAAGATCCTTGGGGCATCCCACTATCAATAGAACAACTTCCTGAACTATGGTTACAACATTAACAGCATATTAATATACAAATAACACAGCTGCATAATGGCATAACTGTTTTGGACAACGGAACAATATTTGGAACAATATTTGTGTCATCCAGGGATGGTTCAGCAGCCTACAGCCCAACTAATACCGGTATTTCTTCACTCTCATGGGAGTTTGTCAGAAAGATTTGGAGGAACCTAGAGTCCATTTGACTTTTACAATCCTATATGAACTGTTTACGGCAAGTGGATCAAGAGAATTTCCTACAGATCACTCCAGGATGACTTGATTATGCTGAAATAATAGGAAATCAAGTGGGCTATGCCCTCATTTAGGGCAATGATCCATTAGTGGGTAATTACCAGCTTTTCATGCAAATATTTAGAGATGCATTTAACCATTCATGTAGAAGACCAACAACAAATTGAAAGAGTTTTGCAAGCTGAAACAGCAATTGCAGACAGATTTTTAATTATAAGACAGATAGGTGGGGTAGAATGATCTTGCTCTGATTGACTAGTTTTGAGAAGGACTCGCTAATGAGCTGAGAAATAATTAGTAATATAAGACACACCAGAAGAATTGGAAGAACTGTTCCAATATTGTGTGTTAATTAATGGGTGATTGAAGAAGTTGAGGCATAGAAAAAATCATAAAACATGTAAACAATGTAAAATATCCTCTCCTTGTCTTCTCAGACAGCTACATTGGAGATCCTATTCTCCAATGTAAAGAACCCCCTCAGCAGAGAAACAGAGTAAGAATCTTGGTTTCTCCTGGGGATTCCAAGTCAAGGCTTGTACTGCTAAAGCACAGACTTCTGAATTTATTAAGTGTTACACCTATAGAACTATAAGCCACATAACAAGCAAATGCCCAGATTGCTTCAGGGCATCATCTCAGAGAAGATATCAGACTCTCTTCCCAGGATACATGTAGAGAAATCACATAAAGAATCAACCACCTTTTCAAATGAATGAATTTCACAAGGTGATAAGAAAAAATCTTTCCTGGATATCCTCACCAGTAGAGGAATGATTACAAATTAGAAAAGTCTATTCAAAAACCACCCATACTAACTTCAGTAGCAAAGTAACTCAACCTCTCACAAAAGGAGCTGTGTAAGAACATTATTTAGATAAGCCCAAACATGCTACAGCAACCCAAAACACCAGGAAAAAAAGGAGGGCAAAATGGCTATATATAACATCTTCCCTATAACAAAATGGTTATTCCCTCAATTTTACAGATCTGCTGGATCACTTTCAATTCTTCTACAAATTTGGACTTCAGAGGTACTTAAATTTATTCAGAATGAAAGAAAGGCATAAATATTTAACTGCATTTGATATGAGGTATTATAAATTTGAATATTGCAGTAATACCTTATGGACTCATTAATTGCTTCACAGTCTTCTCCAGATCCATATTTATGATAAATATTTACAAGTGTACTTGGATGACAATGATTTTTTCAGAAGACACCGCTTTGCACAAGATGCGGATAAAAATGTCTTCGAGCATGGTACAAACTTTTTGTCAAGTTGAAAAATGTGTGCTTGTTCATCAGTTAACTATTTGCGTCACCAGAACAAAGCAAATGCCATACATTGAATCCAGCAAATGTACAATCCATTTCCCATAGCAGACATCTAGAAAAGTGAAAGATGTCCAGGCTTGTAAAAGTGGGATTGCCAATTTCTAAGAAGTTTCATACCTGATTTTATGGAGTACATAAAAATCTCTGTAATAACTTCTAAAAAAAATAACTTCAAATGGAAGTTGAAGAATTGATAGCAGCATTTCAAGAACTGAACAATAATAAAACACTATTCCTGAAATCCCTTCAGTGTCTGTTTCGTAACTTGGCCTATCTCAAAGTTCTAAAAGATACTAAAATATAGAAATATTTGGAAATTTTATTACATCTAGATAAAAATAATCTTTAACAGACAAAAAGTCACAGCATTCATATTTATTTATTAAATTTGTTTGCTGCAAAGTGACTCACTCCCATTAGCTAATATTTTGATCTCATTAACACATACGACATAACCCACATCTGTTGTACTGATTAAACATATATTATCATTTGCATAAAACTACATACAGAAGTTGCATCCTGCAGTTTGGCCTCTGCAATCAATTTGTGCTTAGACTCCTGTTCAAAATGAACTCTTGAATGTTTTCTTGAAATAATAAATATGTATAATTCATTTGCCTATGTTATATATAAAATTTGAAATTATTTATTATCTGTCTATCATAATCTAGTGTAGGAAGTTAGCACCTACCCCTTTCCTAGAAAAATGAAATATTTTGGGAAATATTAAAAAGGCAGAATATTATGTTTCCCTGTATGAGAAATGGAGAAGCATGTTTTAAAGACAAAGCAGCTCCCACCTTCCTGCTCCCCACCCTTTGTTAATGGGCCAGAGGCAGAAACTCAGTCTTTCAATCTTTGAAACTCATCTGCAACACAATAGCAACAGAAACTAACATAATGGGACCCTTCTAGGACAGAAACTCACCACATGGCACCTGGGAAGATTACATCAGCCCGCAAGGCTAGCTAAGACCCCCACCCCCTGGGAGTCTGGCAACCAATCAGGATACTCTTTCGGGGCCCCAGGAAGTTCAAAGCCCGGGAGAGCATAAAAACCCGGGGATTCGCTGTATCTCGCCCTTTTCTGTTCAGGAACTCAAGCCATGTGATCCTGTCCACCATCTTTCAAAGCAGTCTCCATGTTTCCAGTGTCTTTTTTCCCACTTGGAGCTGAACCCGGAAGGATATTTCTTCCAACACTAGATTGCAATAGTTATATCCCTTTGTGTGCAACTTCATAAAAGGTCAGAAGGAAGATCCACATGCATTGGCCTATGCATCTACTACATTAAAAACATGCATTAAAAACAATTCCCCAAGCTGTTTTTCAAGTTTCAGTCATGCATTTTGTCTCTACACCTCCCTGCCCACAAGCCATTTGAGGTAAAGTAAGAAGATGTAATTTCTCAACAAAGAAAAACCACAGTGATTAACTACTTAAACATAACATCAATGACTATTTCTTATTCTGGTAGGCATTGAATGACACATAATAGTGGTTTCACTATTATAACAGTATTTTAACAAGTACCAAACAGACAAACAAGTTTGCCTCTCTGTCAAGAATTGTAATTTTTTTTTTTACTTGTGGGTATATTCAGAATTTTAGGCTTTGTTGTAGACATATTTCACAGCTAGAATATGGGAGATAATTATTCTTCTGTAACATGGAATGGTAAGAGACTACTTGAAGTACCATTATAAGCACCAAATTGCAAAAAGTTTATAGAGAAATGCTAAGTTTCAGTGCCAGTGATAACTGATTTTAAAGCCAAGTCCTAAAGGAATGGAAAAAAGGGACTGGGCATATTTACCTTGTAATAAGAAGGGGGGGGAGGAGGAGGAGGAGGTGGAGAAAAGGAAGAAGAAGAAGAAGAAGAAGAAGTAGTAGTAGTAGTCTATAAACATCTAAAGGGATGTCGCAGATTCAGAGATTCATAGGAATGTTGTAGATTCAGAGAAATGAATCTGTTGAAGTAGTAGGATATAAACATGCAATTAAAATTTAAAGAAAGGAAGTTATCCAATATCATAATTGCATATTAAAAAACTCTACATTCTGAGGGTTTTCTGTTACAGATAATAACTAGTGCAATAGCTAACTCCTTTTGAAATTTAAACAGTCTTTCTATTAAATATATTTGTTATATTGGTTTCTTTCAGTAACTGAAAGAAAATGCTGTAGTAATATTTTTCAACTTCTACCTTTTGTGACTACATGTAATTACTATGTGATTTGTTTGATTTTAGTTGAACATATCGCATAAATTCAGTCTTTGTGGTTTGGAAATTATGATCTATCATTTAGTGTTTATCCTGTTGGGCTCATTAATGTGAAAACTCAAGCCTTGAGCTGAGAGTGTTTGCATTTGTGTGTGTGCAGGTGTATATATATATATATGTATGTATGTATGA
>JANHZT010006068.1:344349-356689 GCA_032468215.1 Stegonotus admiraltiensis | reverse complement strand
AGTTGCCAAGGTTGGAGACCCCTGCTCTAGAATGGCTTTTACTAGGAATGCTGCAATAGTAGGAGTTACACCACCTCAAAATGAGACATGGGGAGGGAGGGGGGGAGATTACTTGATGTCAGTGGATACAAACATCTCAGGCACAACCTTGAAAACCCTGGAACTTGGAATAACAGACAGAGTGTTCTGAATAACTCAGGGGCTCTGCAAGATTGGGCCAGAGATTCTTCCTAAGGAGGTTCTGCCTGATTGGGGACTAAGATGAATTTGTCAAATAAGCACAGAGTTCACCTTAGATGGGGATTGGGGGCCACCTAGATCATCTTCATTGATGGTAGAATAGCCATTTTGAAACTATTTGGAAGAGAGGGAGGCCCCAGGCTAGAGTTCACTGGAACAGATCACACGCTGACTGGGAGATTCTCAATGAAATCAGCCTGAGAGGCTAGAGGGAATGTACCGTTCATGGAAGAAATGCTTATCTTTCATAAAATGTCTAATATTTTATGTGGATTGATAGGTGAAACAGGTATAAGGGTATAAAAAAGAGAAGAAAAATGTCATGCCGGAGTGTTCATCTGTGATACTCTATCTGTCTCACCTGGCTATAGCCAATTCCCAGTGAAGTAACCTTGCTTGTAGGAGAGCTCATTTGTGCCATTAGCTGGTACTATACAGTGCCATGAAACAGTGGTCTGATTAGGTATATGGCAACTCCTTATTGCTGCAACATTAATTTTTAATGATCTCGGGGGCTCTGCACCTTTCCAATGACAAATAAGTAATGCTAGGCAGTTTTTAAAAAGGCTTGCTTGAGCTCCCAAAACTCATTTCACTTAGCGTTAAATGAATTTGTCATACAGCATTTCAGAGAATTCGAAGCCTTCATTTTCATTATTAGAAGTAATTTATAAAATAATCTAATATATTCTAAACTGCCTTGAGGAGCAGATATGAAAAGACTGCAAAGGCCTTGCTACTTCCCCCCCACTCCCCAAGGGCGTTGAAGACAAAAAACACTCAAATAAAAAGTGATGCAAAGAATAGAAAATCTCAGGAGAATAATCCGTTAAAACATTTCAACCCAGATATCACTTCTTCTATTTTACTTCTTTGTTGGCTGGTCACTTAGAAATTTCATTTTCTATTACAAGAAATAGATCGAGAAATAGTACCTTAATGGAAAATGAAAATCCTAAATGGTTCAGCTGCTATAGAAGCTGAAGCTGAAAATGAAATGACCAAGGGAAGCCAAGAAAATAAAAGAAAGTGGGACCAACTTAAAAAATAAAAGAACAAGATCAACAGCAACACTGCTTACATCCCTTAAGTGTTTTGCTATTTTTAATGCTGGCACCAGCAGTTACAGCAACTCCAGCTACGAATGCCACTTTCTGTACTACAAAGTTCAGAAATCACAGTGACTTGTTATCAAAATCTATTAAATCTGAACGCAACTTCCTCCTTCACCTGTGTCATTGGAAATCACACTCCTGAAACTTGCTAGTAAACCGAGTTTCAGGGCTGTGGCAGAGTTTGTTGCCATTGCATTTTGGCAACAAACAACCCATAGGATAATCTTAACACATTGTGTAGAGCAACAATAAAATAATCCTCAATCTCCAAAATCCCTAACCACTCCTAAGAAATTTGGATCTGACCGTATACACAACATTACTTCATGATTGCTGCATCCGTCACAAATACCCCCCAAATTAGAAGTTTTCTTAAAACATAACTCACGTGTGTGATGTTGTGTCTTATTGAATGTCTAGTGTTTCCAATAACAAAGATTTGGTCCTAGCTTGAAATCTATATAAACCTAAAACGAAACACTAAAACCTTTGAGTCTCATGATTTTTTTTTCTGGATGAAACAATGAGTTTTAGGGCAACAATTTTTTAACCAAGATACCTCAAATGAGCTAAAATACAGAATGTGTCCAAAATCTGAGATCCATGACTTTGAAGAAATGAAATTTCAGAAAGTTGTGACTGCTTCAGTGCTATTTGTTGCTGCTGCTGCAATCATGTGATTTTCATTTTCTTCTCCAACCCATGTGGCTTCTCATGGACAGGCCTATACACCATTCCCTACCTATACTGTCCCCTGCACATTGTCCCTGACCTGCATCAGTGGTGGGTTGCCCCTGGTTTGGACCGGTTCACAAGAACTGGTAGTAAAACCAGTGGGAGGCCCCGCCCACTGCCCCAGTCATCATCAGCAATCTGCGCATGCGCAGAAGCAAGGCGTGCTAGTGAGCAAAGCAAGTGCACCTGCACAATCCCATTGCAAACCGGTAGTAAAGGTAAGTAGAACCCACCCCTGACATGCATGGCACTTTTTGCATGCTCCCAAGCAACTCCCAGGGTACTGTTCCCAACCCATATCCCCCTGACTGGCATGATACTACTCACACACCCTTGTGACCCCATGCAGTTGATCTGTCCAACATCTCTTACACATCCCCATGGAAGCCATGTACCCTTCTTGACCTGTGCTCCCTCCTTGCTTGTGATACCCAATCAGTGGAGCAGCCCACGTGCACTCTTCCTGACCTATGTCATCAACCTGAGCATCCTCCCCAAACTGTTCATTTGCTGTGTGCCTTTGGGATCAGTCCTCTCTCTCTTTTTTAACATTTACCATCAAGTTTATGGAGATGTCATTCAAAAGAGTGGAGTATTGTGGAGCCTGATGATATTCAGTTTTATCTTACTTTTTTGGGCTGGATTGAATATTTCTGGAGGTCTGTTCCTGATGTCCAGAGGCTATAAAGGTCTGGATGGATAGTTTTTAAAACTACTGTGATTATTTCAATGCATTTGTTTGAGTCCTGTTACCATGAATGTTTTGTTTTTACTATGGGTATTTTATGTTTTTGCTGTCAATTGCTATGCATGAATTCATTTAAGTTGATGATATACCACTTACATATATAAATACATTATTTTATAATAATTTTAAATACTTTATCTTGTTTGTGACCTCCTAAAATAAGAACTCAATCCTGATACATTTCAAAGGGAATACCTGATTCACAATTCATTAATAGTTTTTTTTTGTCGTTAGAAAAGTAGTAAGCAATATCTCCTTGGGTTCTAGGACATCTACCTTCTCCAAAATATTGTGCTTAAAATTATATACATATGAATAAAAACATGAATGTTGAGTTTAAATAAATGAAAAATTCAATGAGTCTACTTCAAGCATCTGTTGATATAATTGCAGCTAAAACTGATAAAGTAGGAAGTGGCATCTCCTAATTAGATGACAGGCAAACTGCTTCTGAAAATGCTATAACAACTTTACAGAAAGCTAATAAAATGTTAGAAGCCTATCTAACATATTTCAAGGCATAATCAGAGGGAAACATCAAAGTTCAGATTTGATGTAAATATTGAAAAGTCCTGCCCCCTTTTTTGAGAATTGCACTAAATATTTGATTTAATGATGGGTTTTCAATTAGAGATAGAAAGAGGGTCAACAAATTCCAGCTGCTGTTTCATCCCTACCAAAGGAGAAAGAATAGTTATTCTTGGCCATTCATTTGTCTTTCCATTCACAATTAAATATTTTGATGATCCTGTGAACTTAATCAGATTGATCTTTCTTGACTATATGAGATACATGGAAGACAGATGCATTTTTTATTATACCAAAAAGCTGGCCAGAGAAAGAAAAAATTCTATTTATTATTTGAATATAGTGCTTTAAAAAAATCAGTAGCAGGCACACATTTTGTACTGGCCTCAATCCAATTCTATCCAAGTTTCTGCTTAGAAAATTTAAGAGGTTATGGGGTGATTTTTCATTATAATGAAGCTGTGGCATATAACTTTTTAAATTTAAATAACTTGACTTGCATGAGGAATATAAATAATACCATGTGGGTGTAATTATTTAATTTTGTGTGTGTGCACGCACGTATGCATACTGTAGCTATAGCTATAGCTGTATTTATTTTTATTTATTTATTTATTTAGTCGAGTACGTATTAGATAATATATATATAAGTATAAGCATGAATTGAATACATAAAACGAGTACAATTAAAGGGAACATTAGGACAGGGACAGTGGTGCTCTTATGCACGCTAATAATATGATTATTGTCTTATTAACATTATCTGGCAGAAGAAGTGAATTTAACTTTGTATTTGGTTTTGGTTTTACATGAATTTATTTATTTAAAGACTATTTATGGCCATTTCTTTTACATACATAACAAATTAATCAAGATTTATAATTGACACAGACTCTCAACAAAAACTACATCTATATTAGCTCAGCTCAGCTAAAATTCTGGCCCAACATCTGGAAAAGAGCCAGGTCTTCATCACAGCTGTTCAGACCTCAGTGAGAAGGCTGTTCCATAGGCACAGCCACAACAGAGAAGACATATCACCCAATGAACTATTTAATAAAAGAGATCTATTGTTATTTTGACTATTGGAAGCAGTATTTGACTTACAACTGTTCACTTAGCAACTATTTGAAGTTACAATTGCACTGAAAGTATGACTTATAACTGTTTTTCACACATGTGACCGTTGCAGCATCCCCATGGTCACATGATTAAAATTCAGACTCTTGGCAACAGGCATGTATTTGAGATGGTTGCAGTGTCCCAAGCTCATGTGATCAACTTTTTTAACTTTCTGACAACCAATTCAATGTTTCACTTAACAACTATGGCAAGAAAGGTTGTAAAATGGGGCACAGCTCACTTAATAACTGTTTTGCTGGAAATTTGGTGATTCAAATTGGTGAATCCATTGGTGATGGAAATTTTGGATTCAAATTGTGGTTGTAAGACAAGGACTACCTGTACTCGTTCACTTCCTTCCCCTTCTCTCTCTCTCTCTACCATTAACAAAAGAAAACAGATTTTTACTAAATTTGAAACATTCAAGATTCACATTGCATTTTTTAAAGTAACATGTATATTGAATGAAAAGAATAGAAGAATGTTTTATCAGTTGTTTTAAGAAAATGGGAGTGGCTGGATTACTATAAAGTGATTAATCACCTCAAAAACAATTTTACTAAAGTTCCAGCAATAATCAGCCAACATAATGGGACCCCATTTACCCTAGGACTGCTTTCCTATGTTTAAAAATTCCTGGTAAAATTGTCCAATATTCTTGATATTGACTGCACTGACATTTCAGAAAAAGTCCAGTAGAGAGTCCAAGAAATGAACTGTTACATTCCAAGCTTGATGCAACTTCAGGAGATTACTATTTCATTATAGTCCTGCTTTATGATTTCCTAAAAAGTTTCCACAAATGCTTTTGAATTACTGGCAGTCCTCAACTTATAACCACAATTGGGACTGGAAAATTCATTAAGAGGTACAATCACTGAGCAAGTCATTATATCACCATGACTTGTGACCTTCCCTGCCAGTTTCCTTCTTGACTTTGCTTGTCGGAAAACAGTTGGGAAGATTACAATGGTGATCATGTGACATTGGAATGCTGCAACTGTCATAAATGCAAGCTGGTTGTCAAGAACCATATTGTGATCACATGATCACAGGGATGTTACTATAATCATTAGTGGGCTGGACCTAAGTCATAACTTTGAATGGTTGATAAATCAATAATTGTCAGTCCAGGACTACCTATATATCCATGCAGGGTTTGTTTGTTTTTTTAACTTTGCTTAAACTGCCCTTCTTCTTAGAATACATAGGTACAATTTTTTTGGCCCTTAGGGATCCACCCTACTGTCTCTTGTTTTACAGTGTCTGTTCTCCTCAAGAACAAAGTTTAAAAGGTCTCAGTTTTAGCAATGTAATAAATTGGAGCTTCCATGGCAAGCTCCATGGTGAACTGAAGATGGCTCTGCAAAACTGGACCCAATGACCAAAGCAAAGATCAAGAAACCAGTAAATAGATCAATTCCTCAGAACCTCTCTGGATAAGGAAAGGATAGGAGCTCACCATATAAGGACAATTCCTTCTTAGAGGAGACTATAGGCCATTGGTTTGGCTGTTAGGATATGTGAAGCCCACATATCCTAACTTTTCCAAATTAAAAAAAACTCTGCTCTAGAAAGTTGCTTCCACCATTTGTTGTACAGTCCTGTGATATGATAAATTCTTACCCTTTCTCATCACCTAAACTGTGGCCATTCAGTTTATTTATTTTATTTTATTTTATTTAGTTTGTCGAACATGTACAAGATAACAGGTATAAGTAAAAACATGGACATGAACAAGGAATGAGTACAAATAAATGGGGACAGTAGGACAGGGACGGTAGGCACGCTGTTATGCTGATGCACGGCTCTTTTACGGACCTGTTAGTAATGGGATGAGGTCCAGGGTAGACAGTTTAAGGTTGAATTTTTAGGGGTTAGAGGATGTAACAACGGAGTCAGGTAGAGCATTCCAGGCATTGACCACTCTCGTGCTGAAGTTGTGTTTTCTGCAATCGAATTTGGAGATGTTTACCTTGAGTTTATATCTATTGTTTGCCCATGTATCGTTGAGGTTGAAGCTGAAGTAGTCATTGACATGTAGGATGTTGTAGCAGACAATTTTCTGTACTACCCTTAGGTCAGACCACAGGCGGCATAGTTCCAGTGCTGCAATTCTTTGACGTTTCCTTCAAACTCAAAGACTGCTGTGAGTTTGAAAGTTATCAATACACCAATGGATTTGGATCAACTACATACCTTGTATAATAGATAGTATGTCAGTAACAGGGGCAGTGTTGAGTCTTATAGGAAGATTTTTAAAAATATTCATATTGACAGTATTAGCAATCCTTATGTTCCCATTTTTTACCTGTTTGCAATTTGTTGTTATTGTTAGTTGTTGCTTTCATAAAGATAACTTTGTAAGTCATGAATGTTCATAAATAGACATTATAGCCATCATCCAGAACTCTGTGTATCTTCAGCAATCCTGGTGATGCTGTTTTGTTTGATGTTTTTATTACTTACCCTAAAAAAACCCATACCATTCCTTTCCCCAGATGTGCTGTTACCCATCTTTATTCCTTCTTGTTCAAAGGAACCTTAAAGAATTGGGGGATTTGCAGCAGGTTGAACACTCTGTAAAGGCGCTTTGTAGTTTCTTGTGTCACATCAGTGGCAATGTTGTTGCTGCCTTTGGCTAGCTCCAGGGTGTCTCTTTTTCCAAGTCAAGGGTCATTGGCGTATTGCTGCCATGGCTGGCGCTACATTTCTAGCGCTTTAAAACACTCACATTGTTTTTCCTCATAATGCAAGTGTTTCATGGCTGTTGGGGGAAAAAATTTCAACTGTCATTTTCCAAAACAGTACCCTTTAAAAAGGTAAGTTTTTATCTCAGGGGCTCTGAACTACTGAATAGCTGTTATGCATTTGGGGACTTATTTTCAGCAACCTCCCACTTCATGAACATTTAAAGGCTCTAGGCACTCAGCAGTCAAACCATTAAAAGGGAACAAGCTGTGAGGGTGGTAACAAAGAAATATTCCCGTGTGTTAAAAAAACCAAAGAATATTCTTCATCCTTTGTATTCACTCGGGAATGGTAGTTGTTGGGTAGCTGGAGAGCTTTGTTAATTTTTTGGGATAATAAACAGTGTAATAATACAAAGGGACTGGAACCATGTCATGCATTTGAACAGAGCTAGAATATTCAGTGCTTGCCTTGTTTTGTGTGTGTGTGTGTGTGTATGTGTTTAAAACATATTAAGCTTAAGTGTAGGTTTACACTATAAGAGTTTTTGACAAGAACGGAGATAGCCATTTTCCCTGGAGCCCCAGGTTGCCAATCCTGCTTTTGATTAATTATTTAACACTCTCACTCTGCTACTACACATTGCATATTAATAATTTTATTTCAGAAGATGAAGCTATTCAGGCCAGACTAGGGTGAAAAATCTGGGCAAGGCATAGAAAAATAGGAAATGAATTGGGGAGGGAGTCCCTAATATATAACTGATTAGCTTGAAGCTGTCATTTATCTTATTCATAGACTGGCTCCGAAAGGGATTTGCCAAGTGTTTGGATAAAGTGCAGAGAAGTGAGCATGTTTCCACCCTTTACCCATTGAGGAGAAGATCTAAGAAAAAAAAGCCCTGTGCATTTGGCTGAATGCACTAAGGGTTTTTTATGCAATTAGGAAGTCTGCTCTATTGGAAATTTTATTCTGGGGGTCAAGCATATCCAGTTAGACTAATGGTGATTTAGTGTTTTAGCCATTCTATGCCATTCTATATATGGAATTGCTTTTGAAAAGGACTAGAAGTATGGTATATTTTATATTGCCTTAGGATGGTTGTTGTGGTTCAGTCTATATAAGAATCATCTGTAACCCTGAGGCATTGACAACTGGGAACGGACTTCATTAAGAATATCAAATCAAGGAATACTCTGTGTCATGTTTGCTTTTTGATGTATTGACAAATGTTTAACAAAACAAACAGAATATGAGAAGAGGATGGATGTGATGTCTCCCTTGGACATCGACTCAGATTCTTCCTCAGAGGTTAGGTCAAAGGAGGATGACCTCATTCCTGGCACATCAGGAACTGGGTTAATTGATGACTCTGAACACCAGCCAAAAGAGATTTATGGGAGGCTTTGGCTAGGGACAGCTTGCAGGGGCAGACGGTAAGTGAAGAGGAGGAGGAGCTACCATAGTGGATCTGAAAGCATGCAGGGCAGAGAAAAGATAAGAGTAACAGAGATCTGCCAGATTACTCGGGAGAAGGCCCCGACCATCTTAATAAGCTGCATTGCAAAGCTATTTATCACAGCAGGAGAGGGAGGAGTTTCTAGGAACATGATGTTTGGTTTCTGGCTGTGTTTGTTCCTTGTGCTTCCTACTTGACTTTGTGCCTTCGCAACTCGGAACTTCTCTTACCAAGTGAGCACTTGTGAGTGTGTTCCAGTTGGGTCTGGTGGATTTAAATTTGTTTTTGGTGGACTTATTTGTTGGAGTGACTTTCCATTGCTTTATGGAATATTAGCCATTGCCTTATGGATTAATCTTGGCCTGTTTGTAGCTGGATTTATTTGGGACAGTTCTGAGGCTGGGTGAAGGGAGTTACTGGGGAATATTAATACTCTCTAAACCACACTTACATGTGTGTGAGTGAGTGAGTGGGGCAGCACAATGGGTTAGAAAAGTGTCACTTAACCCATTTTAGGTCCTATGGAGATGATTTCACTTTTTCAATTAATTACCATATTATTTTAGATTATTAATCTAGTGATTTTGCATTCATTTAGCTCAAGATGTATATGTGATGTGTCTGTATTATTCTGCAACATGAATTGAGAAATTTGCTTTTGCTGTGGTTTCCAATTCATGGTCCCTCATATTTCATCAAACATTTTTTATTCTGTTACATCCATAAGTAGCCATGAGAATGCTGCATGATCTTGCTTTCAATAACCACACAGTTATTTTACTCAATGATAAACACAAGGTTTGACTTTCACTACAGAGTTATAATTTCCATGGTGACGAGAAGTAAATGTTCATCGAAGTATTCTAGTTATGTGCTCCAATCAGTCAATCTAAAATCCTGTATTTTAACGTTGTAGTATTATCTAACCAATTTCATTTAGCTATGTGTGAAAGAATGTTAGATCTGACCTTGGGAAGAGAGGAGCCAGCGATGAATCATTAAGGAGGGAAAAGACTAATCAGTCATGAGAAAATAGAAAGCATAAGAATGAAAACAATCCATCCTGATTTTGTTTGGGATAAGATAGAGTGCAGAGTAACTCTGGCCGGCTTTCAAGAGTCCATATTCTGTTCTACTTTACAACAATAAAGAACATGTTGTCACTTGACCTTGCCTACCTCAAAAAACTGATACTATGGAGCCACTAAGGGCAAATACATTACAATTTTACTATGCTTTTTACAAGTTTACAACCTTTCTTTAAAATAACCTCAATAAGCAAACTTGGGGATTGTAAGTACATCGTGGTTGTTAAGTGAACCCATTTTTTAAAAAAGGTGTTTTTTGCTGGAAACCAAAAGGAAATGCCTGTTTCTGGAAAAAAAACACTGTAAATGCTGGCCAGTTTCTGAGCACCTAAAATGGAGCTATATGACAGGCAGGTGGGCACAACATTGGAACTTCAAAACCAGGACATAAGTCCCTTTTTTGGGTCCATCATAACTTTGAACAGTTACCGAGCAGCTGGTTGTAAAATCAAGGACTACCTGTAACTAAAAAGAGATTTTGATACCTATCAGTGTTGCTACTTCTGTTCAAGTTGTTCAGTTAGGCAGTCTCCAGGAGCAGAACGTAATGTCTATTCAGAAAATCGTAACTCTATATTATTCTAAATCGATGCATAATAAGATGAACATTTTAATGTGAATTCATATTCACAGTTAACTTTGAAATTTCATTATGTTTTAATGGAGTAGGGCAAAGAAGAATCAGCAAAAGTTGTCTCTTTTTTGTTCCATCCTCAGCATCTCCTAGGTACTTTTGATTCTTCTCAAAACAGGTGGTACAGAGTCAAAGGGGGGGCATTTTTCACAGGGTCAACAATATTCATGATCTTAGCATCAGAGTTCTCAAAATATGTTATTTATACATGATGCTTTTGCGGTTGGTAGCAAGCTTCCTGATTTGCCATCTGTTTTTATGAGAATTTCTTTGAGCTTGGAAATTGCTATTCAGTGAAATGAATTGTTAAATCTGGCCTCATCTGTGATGTGATCACACTACAGACTGGAACACTTTGGCTGACATTATTAAAAAGATACATAGCTCTAATCTATTTTACTTTCACTTTTCTTGTCTTCAGTGTTGTATGAAATTTCTTTTGGATTATGATAAATTTTCATCAGTGCTTTTTTAAAAGTTATTATACAAAGACAATACTGTGCTTTTACACAGGGGTAGATCAAGAGTTGGAGACTGATCCCACGACTTTTCAGCAAACTACATTTTTCCAATTAATAGCTGTTCACACATGTTGAGATACATGATGAAATTCCTGAAATCTCCATTGGCATGCAATATAATACAACAATATCTGCTGACAAGAAAAACCAGACCTTAAAAATAATTTACAGTTATTTCTCCCATTACCCAGGAATTCTAGCATAATTCTTTGGGAGAAAATTCCACTGAGAATATCAGTAATAGAGTAATTATGATTTGATTAAATGGGTACTTAGTTATTGAGCATTATTTCACAAAGTCTTATTAAGCATAAAACACTATCAGGCAGTGGTGAAATCCATTTTTTTTTACTATCGGTTCTGTGGGCGTGGCTTGGTGGACGTGGTGTGGCTTGGTGGGCATGGCTTGGTGGGCATGGCAGGGGAAGGATACTGCAAAATCTCCATTTCCACCCCACTCCAGGGGAAGGATACTGCAAAATCTGCATTCCTATCCCACTCTGGGCCAGCCAGAGGTGGTATTTGCTGGTTCTCTGAACTACTCAAAATTTCTGCTACTGAAACCTGCTGGATTTCACCCCTGCTATCAGGTCTACAATATAATTAAAGTGTAAACGCATTGGTTTTGGGGTACTGTTTGCCCTATCCTTGCTCAAAGCAGCTAATGTGAGTAACATGAAAAGGCAAAGTAACCATCCATAGAAAATCTTGGAAACAATAAAGTTAGTGTGATTCTATGGGAAAATAATTATGGGTTCTTATCATCTTGGCTAAGGCAAACTGAATTAATAAATGTACAAGACTGCAGGATGGAAAATATGCAGGACAGAATCAATTTCTGTATTCCTGATATTGGTTTAATTTGCACACTGCAGTCCTTGACTTTAAACGATAACTGTGAAAGGGCCTGTTATTGTCATAATACCTGCAACTGAGTTATCTGCATCATGAGGAATCAAAACAACCCTTGGAGTAACTGATTATAAAGTTTAAAAGAACTGTAGGTCTCTTCTTAGATAAAGAATGGCTCTTGGTTTGGACGTTTTTGGGTTACTTTATATTTAAACTCTATTATTACAGTATTGTTTATGTACTTTGTTTTTAACTAAAGAAAATGTCAAAATGAATGTTATAGAAAGAACTTAAAAATTGTGGCTGCAACAGTTGTTTTATCTTTGCAACAATTTTAAGAGACATATTTGATTAAAAGGTAGGAACTGATGAGTAAAAGATTGCCCAAGAAATTGAGTTTAAAATGAAGTATGCTACTATGATAGAAGCCTACTACAATTAAACTGTCAAAGAGGAATCTACTTTAACACAAAATATTATAGCATAAAAGTAAGAAAGAGAAAATGTATGCAGAAATACTTACTTTCAATGTCAGATGTGTGGAGTGAACCAAACAAAACAAGAAATCAGTTGTTAGTATATTTTCAAGGAAGCTATCTTCCTTGGC
>JANHZT010006068.1:311389-327124 GCA_032468215.1 Stegonotus admiraltiensis | reverse complement strand
CTTATTGCCCCCACAAACCGGGTCCTCATTTTACCTACCTTTGAAAGGATGGAAGGCTGAGTCAACCTTGAGCCTGGCGAGAATTGAACTTCCAGTAATTGCAGGCAGCTGGAAGCTAAATACTACCTTTTAACAGTAGCATTAGTCTGCTGCACCACCAGGCCCATCAGGCCCACCAGACTTCATAAAAAAAAATTTTTTTCAAGTAATCCTCATGAGTGGTGAGATTAATAAAAGGATTTCATGGTAGGACAGAAATTTGAACGAAGGATTCATTGGTCTAAGATCATTTATTAACTTATGTTGCTACAATTACTCAACTGAAATTTACTTTCTAGTAAAAATATATACTGTAAGTCTCTCATGGATATGAATGTTTTATGTTTCATAAATTTTTAATTTTCATTTTTGGTATCAGAGAATTAAAACGTGTAGCGATATAGATGGCTCAAGATTGTTAAATTTAGATATAGCAGAGATACTTAGGAGAACAGTTCATTCCAAAAGACTGTCTCTAAAGCAGCCTTATAAAATCAAGTGCCCAACAAATATATTTGGACAATAATTCCCAGAGTTTCCTGCCAATGTATTGAGAATGCACTATATGTAGCTTAGAAGGCTACTTTAAAGGAACAAGGCCTTAGCTTAATGTACATCTGCCTTTTACTTAGATGGGGAAATGGCAGCAGTAGCTATGTGTATTTGTTGAATACTCAGTACTCAAAGAAACATGTACTTATGCTCAAGCTCAAGTTGGATATATGACCCTCAAACCAGTAGTGGGTTTCAATTTCATTTGCCACTCATTCGCTCATGGGCAGGCGCATGCTCACTCACGGGTGCAATGCTTCTGTGCATGCGCAGAGACATCCAGGAGGGTGGACAGAGCATCCCGCCACCGCCGCTACCAGTTCACCCAATCTGGGGCGAACCGGTAGCAACCCACCACTGCCTCAAACCCTGGAAAGGCTTAGTCTCTGGATTTTGTACTTCTCCTAGGAATAACAGCTATCTACATGATGTTGATGGCTAATTATTCCCTTCTAGTTTTTCCTGGGATATATCAACAAGTAAATTATAATAATGGAATGATATAACTGAACCATTGCTCTCTTAAACAGTAGCCCTATGCTAAACTGTGGTTTCAACAAGTAATGAATCATTCCTAATGAACCTAAAGAGAATAACCAATAACTATGAAACAGTAATTAAAACTATGTATATTGGGTTTGTTTATTTATTTATTTATTTAGTTAGTTAGTTAGTTAGTTAGTTAGTTAGTGTATGGCACAGGTGTCAAACTCGCCATGTCATGTTGCCTTCACATGACGTATTGTGACATTTTTCCCATTCACAAAGCTCAGTTGGGTGTGGCCTGCATGTGACGCATCCAGCCTGCAGGCTGCCAATTTGACATCCCTGGTGTATGGCATATCATACATGGCTAGCAATATACATTAACATATGAACACAATAAAAGCAATATACATTAACATATGAACACAATAAAATATAAATGTTAAAGAGATCTATGTTCATATACCAAAGTGTAGACCATCTAACCATTGAAGCACAGCATCGTTATATTTTTTAAAAAAATCAGATACTGAACCAGTATACACCTTCTGCTTACAGCTGGTCATGATGTGATCTACAATTTGACGTGGCAATCTGCCACGCTGAGGGAGGATACTGTGCCCCATTTTTACAGAGCCCTGGCAGATGCCACGTGAGGTGCGAATCCTATTCAGGATTGTCCATTGCTGATGTGGTAGTTCAAAGCTTGGCACTTTTTTGTGGAGTCATTTATATGTCTTCGTATGACTGGAAAGAAGCACTTCAAAGAGTTCAAAAGACTGCAACTTCATTAACTTAATATAAATGAAACTGGGAAATTCGTGTTACAATTTTCACGATTCTTTATATAACCCGTACTAGCATTAAAGATAGGTTACTAAAATCTGTGTAATTTCTGCATGGACCTTAATAGTGATAGACTGAGAGGATCCTAAACTCTCCAGCTTACACCCTCTTATTACCCTCTTATACACAATAAATCATGAGGTACTAAAGAATCAATGTTGGTGAATTCACACTTCCAACAATTAATATACTGCTAGTAGAACAATATGAAACACTCTGTTACTTATCCAAAAGGGCCCAAAAATGTGGTTTTTTCGCATTTGGGGAGTACGAATGCAGATGGAGCTGATTGGGTGTTTGGTTTGATTGTGTTGTTACTGCCATGGGGCTGAGATTTTTATGGGGTTTTATAATACATTGGATTTTTAAATATTGTAAGAAGCCCAGAGTCAGCTATGTGTGAGCTGAATGGCTGTATAGATTTGTTTAATCAATAAATAAACAATAAATAAATAGCATACAGGACACAGTATATACTTGGGTAGAAATTAACTTTCTATATATCTTCATTGTGAAATGGTTCTTTTCTATATAAATATTTTATAATGTTAATAACAGAAAAAGGAAAAGAAGTTGTACACTTGACTATATTAACAATGTGAAATAATACTAAATATTTAATATTTAATTAAAAAGAGCCTTGGTGGTGCAGTGGTTAGAATGCAGGACTGCAGGCTACTTCTGTGACTGCCGACTGCCTGCAATTTGTCAGTTCAAATTTCACCAGGCTCAAGGTTGACTCAGCCTTCCATCCTTCCAAGGTCAGTAAAGTGACGACCCAGATTGTTGAGGACAATATGCTGACTCTCTAAACCACTTAGATAGGGCTGTAAAGCATTGTGAAGCAGTATATAAGTGTAAGTGCTATTGCTATTGCTTAAGACTGAAAAAAGTCTTAGAAAATTAGATCATGAACAAAATACACCCCAAAATCAAATTGCTGGAAAGTTTACTTCCCTAGTCCTTTGCTGGAACTCCCCCCCACCCCAAAATCCCTTTAGATATTGACCAAGATCAATAAACCAGTGCTGCAGATATATTCCTGTTTTATTCTTCTTTTGGCCATCCATCATATACTCACACTGCTTGTATCTTGACAGAGTCTAGGTACTGGACATACAAATAAGAATACTCTATACATATATGGAGTAGCTTGAAGTCATGTCAATAATCTTAGGAACTCAGCCCCAAATATGGCAATTATAGGAACAGATCAGATAGGTAGATAGGTAGATAGGTAGATAGGTAGATAGGTAGATAGGTAGGTAGGTAGGTAGGTAGGTAGGTAGATAGATAGATAGATAGATAGATAGATAGATAGATAGATAGATAGATGATGGATGGATGCCATAGGAAGATAATAACTTTGTAGATAAATATGAGACAGACAGATTGATAATACTTTCTAATCAATGTCTTGAATCCTGGCTACTATATAGATAAGTCCATGCTCTTTTCCTGACAACAGTTTTGAAAGTGGTTTATATTTATATCGTATCGTTCTTCTTGGGACAGAGAGTGTGACCAGACCAAGTCCACCCTGGTGGCAAAGATAGGACTAGAATACACAGCTGCTAGCATTATGGGTCATCCTAGACTTACATGCTTAGCAACCATTCAAAACTCTGGCAGCTGTCTCCCCTCCAGTCACATGATCATATTTAAACACTTAGCAACCCACCCCACATTTACAGCTGTTTGCAGGGTCCTATGGGCATGTAACTATGATTTACAATTTTTTTGAGGAAACTGGCATTTTCACCTAATTCAGACAATGGATTCACTTAAAAAATGCTTAACCACTGCTTCAAAAATGGTCATAAAATCAAGCACAGGCATGCGGTGATCAGCTTAATGATCAACATAACTTAATTCCAGGTTCAATTATAGTTATAAATTGAGAACTACCTGTAGTTCAGTGCCTTTTACCCCTGTTCAAAATTGGTTCTCATCAAATATCTACAAAACAAAATTATCTACAGTAGTAGCTTCATTATTAACTTAAATGAGACAAATTTCATTTTCTTTAAAGCAACCTTTCAATGATTTGCATAATCTGAACCTTCAAAGTCATTCTAAACTATAGGCAAATAAAAAATACCAAAATCATCCAATTCCTCCAACTTTTTATAAAAATGGATCATTGGCTTTTCCACCTCAATAGATACCTCCAAAACCACTAACATGTTAAATTTTGAAATTAGCAGTAGTATCAGAACTGTATAACCCTAATAACATACACTTCAGAGGTGGTTCGCACCGGTTCACATGAACCATTGGTGGAAATTTGGCCAAGGTCACCAAATTGGTAGCAATGGCCGGCTGGCCACATCCCCAAACCAGTCCCCCCGTCATCACTTGCTTGCCTTGCCCGTCATGTTCATTGCACCATGTTCTTTGTGCACACGCATCCCATTGCCTTGCAAGTCCAATGGGATGTGCATGCATGAAGAACATAGCGGTGACAGCAGCAGCTTTTTCCATACTCTCTGGCACTTTTTGGTAGCCTGAAGCCAGCTGCCGCAGCCTCATAACAGTTCTCAAAGAGGTGATGGCTGAGAGGCTTCTTTGCCAGCAACTTTCCAGCAGTGGCAGCTGGCTTGGGGCCACTGAAAACTCCGGTCAGCTTGCCTTCCAGACTCTGGACCAGCTGCCGCATAAGGTAAGCAGCCCAAACAAAGAGGCAAAGAGGTGGGGGGTGGAAGCAGGGCTAGGGCCGGGGCCACTAAAGAAGGAGAAATGGGGGTGACTGGTGAAGGGAGGGCAGGGGTAGATACAGTAGGTGGAAATTCCAAAAATAGGAAAAACCTTTTCCTATGGGCATGGCTAGGTGGGGGCCATTCAGTTCTTTAAAAAAAAAAAGCTACTCCATCAAATTAAAGTTAGTCTAAAGTAATAATATAGTAAAACAATAGTCCTAGTCTACCAACCTCTGAACAAACTTATATTGCATGTCATAGGTGTGGCTTGTTGGATCCAGCTTGCTGTTCCAAGCACTTAGATGTAATTCTGCTAAAGGATTGGCTAAACTAAAATCTAATTTTCTGCAGAGTGCTAAAAGAAGCAGTTTAAATTTGGGGTGGGAGGGGGGGAATAGTTATGTATAATTAGTTTGCTTTTTAATTCCAATATTGTTTGCTTATATTTCTATGTCTTTATGAAACCCAAACTCAAAAATTTGTAAATTGATTATAAAGGTACACAGGCGGAAAAAATCCTCTCTTTTTATGGCCCTGTAATCCCCTAATTTGGAGTAGAGTCAGGGAGACTGGATGGAGCTGAGTGTTTACTGGCTGGATGCCCTTCCTGATGCCACACAGAGTTCACAGCAGATATTTTTTCTTTGCGCCTTAGGACAGAAACATCTGCCGCTACCTAAGACTGAACTTTCAACTTTCCTAGTGGGGGTGCCTGAATTGTTTTCTCCAAACAAAATACAGACTACAAAATCTTTCTTGACTCTCCAAATATATGAGGTTCAAAATGGAAAATGATTGTGACCCGAACAACAAACCAGTACAGTAAGGCAAAACTTTGTAACATGACATTATAACCCTAAAATTTTGGTTGCAGCACTACCGAAAGTAATCAATTTTAATATTTTATGTGTTAGTCATCTTTGGAGGAGAAGGCCTTAACTGTGTTACTAGTGTCTCAATTTTCCTGAAAATATATTTGTTCCATTTAAAAATTGTGGGTTTTTTGTGTATTTGCAGAATACATCTTTCACATCTGGGAATTTGATTTTAATCAGAAGGTATTTATTACAACTAAATTAGCAAAACTATGTGATGGCCTCATTTATCTCAACAGTTTACAGATACTCAGAGGTCAGAGTGTTTTGTCACCAATCTTCAACATTCTGCTTTTTTAATTAGTCACTTGGCTGGAGCTTTATTCAGCTGCACAGAGAACCAGCCAATTTATTCTTTAACTGTTCCAAAAACTGTCAGGAAACAAGCTCAGTTCTCTGAACAATGAATGGATATTCTATATAATGAATGGACAGGATTTAAAAATGCACCGCAGTAGGAGTAACCTTAATTCAGCCTTACCTTGCTTGTGGGCTTATATATCTTTTAAAATTTTGAACCCAAGTCATCCATTCATTTCACTTGTCTGAAGCATGTAGAGAAAGTCTTTTTTGTCTTTTTTTTTTACAAAGGCATCATCTTTCAAGAGAAGTCATCACCAAGATTTTATTTTTTTCTTCGTAGCATTTTTCTGCAAGTGTAGGGGGTCCGCTTTTTTTTTTCCAGATCAAAAGTGTTGGTCCACTGGTTGCAATGAGGACTGTATGACCTAATATGCAGCCATTTATCTTGATCTAGCAATACCTGTGATGCTCTGGGTTTTCACAAAATATGTTTCCGATATTATTACAATTCAGTTGTGATAAACCTTGTGATTCACACTGAGTTGACATTGCTAAAGGTGCTAGCAGTACAATGTTTTCTGCAATGTGTCCATGTGCATGTTTGAATTAGAGAGATTATAAAATTTAGAGAGAATGGCAAATTAGATGAGGTTGCTTTGTATGGGTAATATCCCATACAATGGGATATTAAATTGCTCAATATTATACCAGAACTTTGGTCTATCTTACCAGTACTATCTAACCTGATGCACAGCATGTTATCCAAGGAATCATATAGAAAAGATTCCTAGCACTCTTTAATTGAAATATAATTAGGGGGGGAAGAGTAATTCAGCGTTGGAATCATTATGGGAGGAAAGAAAAGTAAAGCTGCCAATGCAGTAATGTCTTTCTTGACTAAATTTATAGTACACTTGAAACCTATTGTGCAGAGCTGCTGCCTTCCTATTTCAGCAAGGAACATGTAGAAAATAGAAATCAAAATAACTTCTTCATAAATTGTAGCTTTAATTTCCTTTTCTATTCATCCACAACCTATGCGATGCTATATTGCTTGCTTATTATATTTGTATCCCGTTCCCAACCCTGAAGAGCTTTCAGGACATCTGGCAAAATGTATTTTTCATCAGTATCAAAACATATCAAATCTATTTCAAGCAGCTAAATGCGCTTCTGCCCAAGGTAGCGGCAACGGTTTTTTGTTGTTGTTCTTTTTCTTCATTAAAAGTACAATAGTCCTCAAGACTGGTCACGTTATTTTCTCCCTTAAGGAAGGAAATCACATGAGAAATTATTTTCCATCGTGGCAAGAAAATGACAAAAGAAAAAAAAATAAGCAATTTGTTTCCCTTTGATAATAAAACAAACAGTATGAATTGATTGCTCATTTTGCCCAAAGGCAAAAATAGGGCCAGACTGCCTTTGACACAAATAACTCCATCCTGAGGAGTGTGTGTGTGTGTGTGTGTGAAAGAGGGAGAGGGAGAGGGAGGGAGAGAGAGAATTCCCTCATGAGCCTTTTTGGCAGGTGCTCTATTCCAGACTTACACTTATCTTCTCCACCGCTATTTTGAGAAATAGGTCTTTGTTTCAGACACAACTTGTCCTCTGAGACTTTTTACAGTAAGTGCTCTTGAAAGAACAATAAACGTGGACATAAGTACCTGTCGATATAAATGCTTTTACTTAAATTCAGATTAATTGATTGGTGAGTATGTACTTTGGTAATGTGAAATGGGCAAATGTAAATCCATTAAGAAATAAAGAAGTCCCTTGATAGGGCCAACTAAAGAAACATTGTCTGGAGAACCGCATACAAAGTCATCAAATGGATTTTGTGGGTAGAAAGAAAATCCCAAGGTAGCTGAACCAAATGTGGATCTGCCTGCAGCTGGGGATTGCATAAATTCCAATATATATGCAAAAACCCTTAGGTTAGCACATAATTAAAGATATTTCTTCAGTAAAGCAACTGTTATTTTGGAGCTCTACCACATCTGCTGCTACAGGAAAGACATCCATGTATGCCTTGGAGGCCATCATACCTATCATCATTCTATATCAATAGGATCGTTGATGGAACTGTGAACTTTTCATGACGGTTTTGATTGCAGTGTGGGGATTCATAATGTTGAAGAACTAGTGCAGGGGTCAGCAACCTGTGGCTCTGGAGCTGCATGTGGCTCTTTCACCCCTTTGCTGCGGCTCCCTGTCACTCAAAATATGTGTCACAACCGCCAATGTATGACACCCGCCGGCATGAGATTTATTGAGCTTTTCAACCCCCAGTAGGCCAACCATGGATAAATCCAAGAAAAGAAAAGTTTCAGAAGAAAACAGAACATTTAATTGAATTACATATGCTAGTTTTGTGGCCGCTCAAGAAATAGTCAGGCATGGGAAGGGTTTTGTGACTCCCGGTGTTTTCCTTTCTGTGGGAAACGGGTCCAAATGGCTCTTCGAGTGTTTAAGGTTGCAGACCCCTGAACTAGTAAAATGAAATGAGTAGCAAACATAGGACGGAAGACATGGTTTCAAGTTCCTATTTATCCATGAAGGCTACTTTGATTTGATTCGATTTTTTTGTTGTTGTTTCCTTCTGTTACTGAATTATCACATGGGTAACATGAAGGTTGTCTATTCTGCTTGGCAGTAATGAGATTTTAGATGAGAATTCTATCTATTCTTTAAGTGGGGAAATAATGTTCACTTGGTGACATTGTCACTGTCCTCAGCTCTTTCCTGGTTTTAGTTTCCATTTCTCGGGATAGAAGCAAATATCATTCTAGCTGTTTTTGCTTGGTAATAGCCACCTTTCTTTGCAAAGGAAGTATGAAAGATTATGCTGGACTGAAGCTATGACACACCAATTTCCTCCTTTGAACACACAAACATACTGGCATAGACAGATAGCTGCTGTGGCTGCAATATTAACTTCTTTTGGAAACCATTTAAATAACATGGTTTCAATAACTGTTCAATGGGAAAATATCCAGGGCTTAGGAACTTTTTTCTTGAGATATATTAGTTAATGTTGCTCACCTCCGGAAAATCAATAAATATAAAGCCCAAAGTCATCAGTCAAATTATTTTGTCACATAGAGCAGAGAAATATGTCCCGCATCCCTGGAAATAAAGATGTAAAACAATAATAATAAACCAGAGCTCATAATCCATCTATCTTCTAACAGAACTCATAATCCATCTATCTTCTCTTTGTTTGCATAATTCAAATATATAAGATAACAGTCTCCTGCCAGAAGATTCTGCCACCAAAAATTGGTGGCAAGCCACTAAATAAGAACATTATGATTTCTCAATGATTTTCAGCAGAAAATGAAATAAAATAGATTGGTAGGTTACCTATGCCTGTAAACATGACTACCACCATTCATATACCTACCAACAAGAGAAAAACAAAAATCTGAAGAAGATTGGAAATCTTGACTAAGCACCTTCTGATAATACTATAGCATCAATTTTTCAACTTCTTCATTCCTCACTGGATTAAATTATTGTTGTTGCTGTTTACAGCAGGAATCTTGGTTGCAAATAGTCTTGGTTTCAAAACTTTTTTTTTATCTTGGTCACATAAAATGTACTGATCAGCAATATTGAAAACAAATATTTCCCTTTCTTAACCCTGATGAAACATTTTGCATGGAAAACATTTTCTTTGCCATTGGACTCTTGTCTATTCGGTTACACCCAAACCCTAATATCCTTCAAATTAAAAAGCTGAATAGGTAAGAATGCATCAGTGAGATTTCTAGTACTTTGTACTGGTTTTCTTAATATTCAGGGTGTGAATTGTGTGATTGGATTTCACATCTTTTTTTAAAAAATCAATATTTGACACAAAGGATGTGTCGCCTTTACTTCCTGCATCATTTATCTGAAATATTTATATAGATGTATTTTACCATGTCCATAGAAATCAATGATTTGTGTTGAAGATTATTGTTTTGAATGGAAAAAGTGATCCAATTCTATCCACTCTTAACAGCTTTGAACTTTCTGTCTTTTTAAAAAAAAATAGATTATTTGATTTTGGTCAATGTATCATTCAACTTTGACTACAAGTGATCTTGGAAGTTTATGTTTCTCATCCTCAGTTCTTGCATTTAGTGAGAAAGAAAGAAAGGAAGGAAGGAAGGAAGGAAGGAAGGAAGGAAGGAAGGAAGGAAGGAAGGAAGGAAGGAAGGAAGGAATAAATTTCAGCTAGTGTATGAAGTCCAAGGTGTAATTAAGAGAATCCTCACAGCTGGTTTGTTTGTTTGTTTGTTTGTTTGTTTTTAAATTTTCAAATGCAGTTTGTAATTTCCAAATTTTGACCTTTTTTAAAGAAACAAAATTACCCAATGTATACCATATTGCCTGATAAACAATAACATGGTTTTATAGTACAACCTATAAATATGTTTATACTGAACACTTCCATTACCAGAATTCTAATAATGCTTTAATGCAAACCATCATGAATGTTCATTTAGTTCTATTCTGGCCACTGACACTATGCTAACTCAGTACTGCTAACCCAGCATCTCTGTCCTTCAGTGGGCCTTAGTTTACTGCTTGTTTAGCTTCTCTAAGAAAGTATAAATCTCTCTTGTTTCTTTGTGGGTTTTCCTTACCATCCTACAATGCTGCATTCGGTCATTGATGCTCAGTGTATGCATCTTTGACAAAAAATAAAAACTCTAATGGAGAATTAAAAAGCCTGGTGGTCAGTCAGGCCAAGGAATTCTTTCTCTGACTTAAGTTCCTCTGCAGTCAGTGGTGGGTTTCTACCGTTTCGCTCTGGTTCAGGTGAACCGGTAGTGGCAGCAGCGGGAGGCTCCACCCACCCGCCCGGATGTCATCATGGACGCTCTGCACAAGCACAGAAACACCACATGTGAGCAAAGTGAGCATGCATGCACGCTCCCACTTCTGAACCAGTAGCGAAGGTAAGTGGAATCCACTACTGTCTGCAGTCAATAGAAAATTCCAACTAAGAACACTATCATTGCACCCAGAAGTCGTAATCTGATATCTAAATTGAGCTTGACGCTATCCGAATGGTTCCTCAGCTTACACATCAAATCTCTTTCAGAATGAGAATCATGTTATCAAAATTCAGAAAAATAAATGCATCTTGTTTCATTTCCCTACTCAGACTTAATAGAACAATACAAATTTCTCATGTAATAAAAATAGCTTATTATATGAGGACAAGCCATCAGTTCTGTGGCAAAGGTTTGATATTGTGGCAATTAATCATAAAGAGACAGAGGCAAAGGAATAACAGCACACCACTAGCAAACATCAGCAAGCTAATGCAAGTAATAAAATGTGAAAGGCCTTGAGGTTTGGCATGTATTTGCACCTCTTCAATAATCAGTTATATAGAGTGGATCATAAGGTATTTTTACTACTACAAAGGGTATTGCCCAGGACCTTCCCTTATATCTAGGAAAGTTATCTTGGGTTGTATTTTGATTAGCAATCAGCAAATCATATTTCATAAATTAGCATATGAATTAGCTCACAGCTTTGACATTTTACATTGTACAGTTTCTGCACAAGAAAAAAAATTACACTTATACATAAATGTAAAAGAAAGTAATTTTTTCACAATGTGCAAGAGTTTTAAAGCTTGGTCTCAGTCACTGCTAAATGACAACACAAAATAACATACAGCAAATAAAATGAATCAAATGTATTACTCCTAACCATTCTTCTGTCAGGCCTGGAAGCCATCTTTTTTGTTGGATCTTCATTTACTACTGTGGAAAACTGGGAGGGGGATTGTATGGAGCCAGGATGATATATAGTCATAATAACATTCCTTTCTCAGAGAGTCAAGGACATCTTGCCCTGCACTTGGACGGTTGGAACTGGGAGGCATCTCCAGTTGGGACGGTGCTTTGATTGGACCTTGTGATGGACATGTAGGTTGCTGGGCAGGTTATTGAACTTTCCTTTGGGTGGGAAAAACCTGGAAGCTTTCAGATTTGGGGTTTCCCAGATGTGCCAATATGACATCTCTAATAAAATGGAACTTTGAGGAAACTCAAGCCTCAGAGTTTTCTTTCACTGGAGGTGTTACTTGGAACCCAGACGTCTTCCTAGAGTGTAACTCCTGGTTCACCACTCAAAAATCAAGCACAATCTTTGGCTAAGATTTCTTTACAGAGCTGTTGGCAATTGTGTGAAGAACCCAGAAGCAATGTTCTGTAATAGATTTTTCCCTACATTGGCGAGCTCTTTATATCAAAAGCCAACAACAGCACTCTGACAAAATGTGCATTAGCCATCCTACTAAAACAGCTTTTTGGAGCAGTTGAATTTTTTAGTAAATCTGGGACCAGATGTTGTCTGGAGCACAGGAATCAAGCTACCCTAATCAGTGCTTATACCCCTACACTGACAAAATGAAAAACAAATTCAGATAAAAAAACAAGTTCTATGAAAAACTAGATGCATTAGCATCAGCAATGAGTGGCACTGATAAGCTGATCTTGCTTGGCAACTTTAATGCAAGAGTAGGGTGCAACTCTGTAGCTTGGCAGGGAGTAGTTGGGAGTCAGAGAGGGTTGTAAAGCACTATGAAGTGGTATATAAGTCTGAGTACTATTGCTATTGCTTTATTATACCCTGGTCAGTTACTGTGGCTGATGGGGATTTCATTTTGGCAATCAAATAAATACAGAAAAGCATAAAATAATACCATTCACTATTGTCTCTTGGAACATGCACACACTTTTGGACAATCCTACAGCAAATAGAACAGACAGAAGAACAGCCTTGATCATCAATGAGCTTGCAAGCTACAACTTTAACACTGCAGCCCTGTGGCATCAATTGAACATGTTTGGAATCTTGCCAGTCTCTTGTTAACAACTGGCTCATGAGTTTCCACCACCAAAAAGAAGTCAAGCTACCCTGATCAGCACTTACGTTCCCACAATGACAAGATGATGAGCTCCTTCTATGAAGAACTAGATGCCCTAGTATCAACAGTGAGTAGTACTGATAAACTGATCTTGTTCAATGACTTCAAGCAAGAGCAGGGTGTGACTTTGCAGCCTTCAAGGAATTGTTGGGAATCATGAAGTGGGTAAGTGTAATAATAATAACCTGCCTTTACTATATAGCTGTGCAGTACACAACCTACTCATCACCAAGACAACTTTCCACCTGCCTAACCAAAACTTCCTGCATGTGCACTCTATGTATTGGTATCTCATTGACTATGAATTGAATTGACTATGTCATCAGGAGAAAAGACAGCCAGGGTATCAGAATGACCAAGGCCATATGGAGTGCTGACTGTTGGACAGATCACAGTCTCACTGTCTCTAAAGTGAAGCTCTGCATCAAAAATCAAGAGGTAACCAAAAGGAAGCAAGGCCATGAAAAGAATTAATATGGCAGGCTGAAGAACCCCACAAAGGCTGAAGACTTAAAAACTAAGCTTTCTGACTGATCTTGCTGACAGTTCTGAGCATGACTGGGAATGCTTCAAGGATGTTGTTCATTCATCTGCAGTGAAGATGATAGGGCCTTCTACTCACAAGCAGCATGACTGGTTTGATGAGAATGATGAGAAGATACATGTTCTACTTCTTGAAAAGCAATGCCTTCATCTTGTCTATCAGAATGATTTATCACCAGCTGCCAAGAAAACACCTTTACAGGTGCTTATCCAGAATAAAATGCTGATTCTAAGCTGATAAAAATTACTTCAAATGGTTCTGTGACACCCTTAACACTCTCTACAGACCTCATTCTCTCAGGAGTTCCCCTTTGCTGAGTTAGATGGTACAACTTTCTTTCTAGAACAGGTCCAGATCTTGCAGAGATGGGCTGGACATTTTGAAACCATTCTCAACTGGCTGTCATCTATTAACAATGAAATGATAGAGATGATTACCCCGAACAACATCATCACCAGCACCATAGATAACCCACCAGTAGTACCTAAATTCACAGAAGCTGTCAGCCAACTATCCAATGCAAAGCCCCAGGACCAGAAGATATGTCTGCAGAGATATTCAAAGTCATTGGTCCTGTATTTATAGACAAACACTAAGTAATTCCAGTCTTTTTGGAATAAATTCCTCAGGAATTTAAAAATGTATTCATCATACGTCTCTACAGCAAGGTTTGGAACAACCACTGAGGAATCTCACTGCTCTCTAAATCATCTGATCACTCATGTGGAGCTGGAGCTGTTGCTGGTCATAGCGTGGCTGCTGCATGGGACTATTGAATTTCTCTCTAGAGCAATTCTACCATCAGTCCACACATTGCTGATGAGACCACAAACATTTTATGAAAGCTAAATACCGATATTATACTTTGTATATTCCTCTGTACCAAAAGAACATACTTCAAATCAAGGGAACAACTATCTAAAATCTTGTAGCTTTTCCTTTGACTCAAACATTGCAGCTAGCTGCAGAATGTGGCAAGTTGACTGCAGCTGATTTTAGAAAGCAAAAGGGTGAGCTGATTAGTATGCGGAGGAGATCACCAAAAATCCCAGGGGCAGTAGACATGACTGGAAATAAACTACAACAAAATCCTGGAAGAAGGCAGTGGCAAACCACTAGAATGTATGGCTTTTAGCCATAATACGCCATGTGGCAGCCTGAATTCTTCCCACCAAGTCGGTTAGATAAGTGTTCTTGCACATTACCAAAGATTAAACTTTTTGAAGCAACTCTAAAATGGTAGGTATGGTGCCAAAGAAAGGCATTCAGAAGCCCTGAATCTTCCGCACATAGGGAAAGGATGAAATGTTCCTACTCTACACAGCAGCAGACTGCTATGATCAGTTGCTCTGCCTTGCACTGTGCCATTTTTAGTGCCTATAATTAGGGCAATAGGTCACCAGAACGAAAAGGATTTAAGCTTCTTCCTTTTGGAAAACATTGTGATAAATGCCAAAAACCAGACTCTGAGTACTGTGATGTGATGCATTTCCATCTTCTGTACATGTGTGCCAAGCTGCTAGCATGGCAGCTTACTGATGCCCCAGTTATGCAGCTGTTTGAACCAGTCTATTTATGACACTATGGGCTGATCATTAATTTCTAGGATCACAAGCCACTTGGCATAAAGGAAAATAAACCCTTTATTCTGCTAGGAGAGTTTTGCAGGAAAAAGGTTACAAAATCCCAGGACTTCGATCTGTCCATATGTGATATCAGCACTGTACATTCACCCAGTCACATTCAGACATGGATTTTTCTTAGCCATTTTATGTCTCTAGAGATTCTCAGTCATCCAGTTCATGGTTGTCCCAAACATGCTTTTTCAAGAGGCAATTGGACTTTCTTGTTTTTCTTTGAAGACGTTTTGCTTCTCAACCAAGAAGCTTCTTCAGCTCTGAAGCCATTTCAGTTTTCCTTTTCCTAAGCACATGACTGAATGAAGATACTGTATATTGATTTGTATTGTTTTGCTTTATATCTTTACACTTGATTGTAAATACAATGAAATGAAAACTGAGGAGATAATTTTTAAACATGTTGTATGTGGTGGTAAGATGCTGAGCTTGCCAATCAAAAGGTTGGCAGTTCAGCAGTTCAAATCCCTAGTGCCGTGTAATGGGGTGAGCACCAGGGGTGGGTTCTACTTACCTTTACTACCGGTTCACAGCGGGTCTGTGCGCGCTTGCTCTGCTTGCACGCATGCTTGCTCTTCTGCACAAGTGCAAAAGCTTCTGCGCATGCACAGAAGCGCTTTGATGACATTGGGGTCAGTGGGCAGAGCCTCCCATCGGTTTTACTACCGGTTCTATAGAACCGGGGCAACCCACCACTGGTGAGCACCCATTACTTATCCCAGCTTCTGCCAACCTAGCAGTTACAATGCATTAAGCAATAGCCTTCATACTTTTGTATATTTTATACAAAGTCAGCTTATTGCCCCCACAAACCGGG
>JANHZT010006068.1:291624-305645 GCA_032468215.1 Stegonotus admiraltiensis | reverse complement strand
GCAAATGGGGCGCCCATTGCATTATGGGTGCTGGCACGCGAGAGCGCTCGAGAGCTCACGCACTTGGACTTTTGGCATGCAACGCCAAAAAGGTTCGCCATCACTGCTATAGAGGCTCATATTTTTGTTTACTATTTCTGTGACATTAAATACCTTGAAAAGTAGCTGTAGAAAAATGTTTTAAGATATATAAAGGTTACCTCAAATTATCTTTGTTTAACTGATGGAGGTTTGCTTTGTTTTTTACATTTAAAAAGGAAAAGAAAAAAATCCAGAAGTCCTGTTGGTGTCTGAACTTCATTTTCATCTTGCTGGGAAATTGCCAGAAAGTCTTGCAGTTACCTTGATCCTGAAAGATAAAACAGTTCAAAAGATTGTTGAGTATTTTCTTCCCCCATCCCACACAGTTTTTAAAAAAAAAATATTTCTAGCAAATCTACAAACTACATTTTCAAGTTGCATAGTGCCATAGAAATCCAGTCGATAAGAAGTTGGTGAGTGTGCATTTTTTTCACATTCATACATGGAACATTTGCTGTATATTTTTGGTACAGTTATCATCAACAGTAAGAACAGAAGATAAAGTTTCAGTTACGATGCTATTCTTTTTACAAGGACACAAATGGTTTTTTAACCATAATATGGTTAATATTGAGTTTCCTCCATATTATACTGTATAATCAAAGACATTTCTCTAGAGAAAGGAGAAATTCTCCAACTTCTCAAAGGATTGTCCACAACTTAGAAGTGGCCATTGCCAATGAAAGGTCCCACAGGTAGATTTCCTTGTAATGTCTCCATATGAGGATTTCAGTGAAAAATGGGGAGGCTGCAATTTGCCTAAGAGATGATTGTAGAATCAAGTTAATATATTCTCACACTTATGCTTTTTCCAAAATTTCAAAGGGAAGATATATTGCAGATCCTGTTGGTTAAAGATTTTTACCTGGCAGGATCCTAGAAGACAGCCTTTTCTGCTGTTGCTCCTGTCCTTTGTAATTACTTACCCCACTCTTCTGGCCTTCAGAAAGAATGTCAAAACCTGGTTCTGCCAATTGGCATTGGGTGTGTGTGTCAAAGACGGGGGAAATTTACTTACCTTTCCCTACCAGCTCGCAAATGTGAGCGTGCGTACACACGCACTACACTTGCACACGCCTCCTCCACACATGCACAGAGGGTCAAAAATGGGATGCGATGATGTCTGAGTGGGTGGGCGGAGCCTCACACCACCAGCCCTACCGGATTGCATGTTCCGGATAGATCTGAATGAATTTCACCACTGGTCAAAGAATGTTACATCTGTGGGGATAGTTGGTAAGGTGTTACATCACATGTAAGACAAGGATCTTCTCTCCACCTTTTTAGCTGTTTAATTTTTTAAACTTTTAATACTGTATCCCTCTCTTTTAATTCTGTTTTTAACTTTTTTTTTATTTATGCTTTTATATTTTGTGACATGTTTATATTTTGTGACATGTAAGCCAGGGTCAGGTTTGCTGTCACGGGAGGCTCATCCCAAATGTATAGTGAATCTGGACAATGGGGATGGGCCACGCCTCACACAACAGCCAACCTGACGGTGGGTGAACTGGTTGTTAAACTATTTGAATCCCACCACTGGATACATACATACATACATACATACATACATACATACATACATACATACAATCTTGAAAGAAATTCTAGAGAAACATAAAACTGTTTCTATTTAAGAAACAACAAAATTAACACTATAAATAAAAAACAAATTTCATTGGAAGATGATCTTCTAAAGTGCCAGGAAAATTGTTTGGGGGAGAAATTAGTAATCGATTTACCAATTTTGTGTTTCTTCTTATGCTATAATATTTAGAAAATAACTTTAAAATTATGCATTTTCAGCTGTTTTATAACTATCCTGTATATTTAACATATATTTTCTCCAAATGAACTGGAATTTAAACCACAAAAGGAAAAAAGCAATTTCTTTGCACGATGGACTGCCATAACCTTTATTTTATTATATCAGCAATGCAAACCTTTTAGTAACTTTCAGATGTAGAAGAGTGCTGCTATATTAAATCAAAGATTTATCAGTTTAGCTTCATATCTTTTACCCAGATTAGATTAGATATCCATGAAAAACATCACACTTTGGGAAATAGCATTCTCTCCTTTCAAAGCTCGGTTTATTGATTGTTATCTTGTCTTCTCTTGAGACAAAGATCTTCCTGTTCAGAGGCATATTTTTACTGATCCCGAAGATAACATTTTAGACATGTTGTTCAGCAGCTATCAATAGCCTTGAGCTTCTCAAATGCCTGTTAAAGCCATCTAATGAATTTGTCATCACTTCTTGCATTAGAAATGCTTCCTTTCGCCTGACTAGACTATCTGATCATTCAGCTGCATGAATTGATGGTGCATTCTATATGGTGATAGGGCTCTACGTTCTGCAACATTTCATTACATAAGAAATGATCTACAGCCCTCCTCACTGATCATGCCTTTTCTATGCCTTTTCCAGGTTGGTAACAATATCCTTTATGAAGTCCATTAACCAGAATTCTACACAGCATTCCAAGTGTGTTTACACTGTTTATTTGGTTGAAGGGTACATTGGTATTTTTAAAATGTCTTTTCTAATTACCGGTATATTAATGTGGAATTTGTATTTATATATAGCTACCATAGAGTCGCTGTCAGCACAGACACTACTGCTGTATAGAAGATCACTTTATATTTATCTATAATGAACCACATTCACATTATTTTTGTTTTTGTTTTACAGTGCTTATATACCATCCCAATCATAAGAGGATTTTTATACATGTTCACTCATTTTATGATATTTTTTGCATCTAATTATGATATTTTTAAAACATTCCAAATTTTTGATGCCACCATGCATAAATTGATGATTATGACCATGCAAGGATTTGTGACTAAAATATACATAGCAACCAAAAAAAATCAAAAATGTTTCAGGCACCCCACTTTTCACTCATTCATTTGACAAAACTTTTTACTTTTATGTTTTGTATCCAATACACTAACTAGTTACCTATCCATAAGAAAAAAAAAACCTTATACCCTATTTGCTTAGTTAATTCAGACCAAAGGATTTTATTAAATTATATTCATATTTAATATAAAATAGAGTAGTCATGGGGGATGTGGTGGCTCAGTGGCTAAGACACTGAGCTTATCGATCGAAAGGTCAACAGTTCAGCGGTTCGAATCCCTAGTGCTGCATAATGGGGTGAGCTCCCATTACTTGTCCCAGCTTCTGCCAACCTAGTAGTTCAAAAGCATGTAAAAATGCAATTAGAAAAATAGGGACCACCTTTGGAAGGAAGGTAACAGCGTTCTGTGTGTCTTTGGCATTTAGTCATGCCGGCCACATGACCACGGAGATGTCTTCGGACAACACTGGCTCTTCGGCTTTGAAACAGAGATGAACATCGCCCCCTAGAGTTGGGAACGACTAGCAAATATGTGCGAGGGGAACCTTTACCTTTATCTTTAGAGTAGTCATGAATTAATTCCACTTTTCAATTAACTGAAATTTGGGTTCAAGTGGTATTGATCAGATTTTACTATGCAGTACACAAGCTTTTCAGTCTCTCTAGAATATTATTTTTAGACTTTTCATTGATACAAATCATGTTGATTTAATACTTATGCATTTGATTCTTCCACCATTTATTCCTGTTGTTGAGAATATGAATCAACATTAATGTCCAATTTTTCCACTGCAAACATGCGCTTCAGTCACTACGTCAGAGTTCCAAGTAATAGACCCATAGCAAATAACACTCCAATGCAAGTTGATTTCTCAAGGAATAGCTTTATTGGATATATCATATTGGCACAGATCTGATGAAAACCAACTATGAAGGTTCCTGTGGTTTTCACCTAATTAAAAGTAACCCTAATCAGTCACATGGTCAAAACAAGGCTCTGTCTGGTTGCCTGGTGACATCACTCCTCCTTCCTCTGGCCAGGTGTGGGAATGTCCTTTGTTCCCAAGAGAAAGTATTTTATTTTGGTTACAAAACCCCAGTTAGGATTAGGCTAGAAATAACAAGCCACTTTACAATGGTCATCAATGGCTAAACTAAAAACAGCAAAGAATATGTTCAATATAAATTAACAGCAAAGAATCCACAACTAGGCTTCCCCTAGTCTGACAAATTGTATTTTCAATAAAGCTTGAGGAGAATGATTACTACATGGAAGCAGGTATCAGATTTACTCATCTCAGATAGTTGACCTCATTTTGAAGAATTCAGTAGAGAATCAAGAGACAAATCTTTCCATGATATCTCAGTTATTAACAAGTAAGATTAGTTGGGGAGTCTGCAGTTCTACAGAAGTTGCAAAGCCACATTTTCAAACAGATTGTCACCAAGTGAGGTGGGAGATAGATTTCAGCAATTTCTGTAGTCTGATATTTTTCCTACCTTAAATTCAATGCTCATACAAACACTCTAGAAAAGTTCAGTTTCCCAAAAAGTTGCGAAAAAATCCAGGACATATAATAAATAAATCCAGAATCCATCCTTATCATTTGGATAAGAAATATCCAAAGCAGAACCCTAACTTTATCCATTGAATCTCCAGTTTTGATAGAAGTCATAATTGTGCTTTTAAAAAAAATAGCTGTCATGAGACAATTTACTTATTTCACTTATCGTTATATAATTTCATTAGAAACTTTATAGTGTTTTCATTATAAACTGTTCATCCCTGTTTCATTTTCATTAGAGACATATCAAGAACTTTATTTTATTTTCATTGAACAGTATTACATTCTGAAGATATCTTATATCATCATATTATCTTGTTTATCTTTCATTTGTATTAGCAGAGAGAAGATATTGACTAATAAATTAGCAAACTAAGTAGGAAAACTTCTAAATGTCTTTTTAAAAGCTAACCTTTTTGTAACCACGAAGTATCTTGTGAGACTTGGAACTATCTGGAATTTGAGCCTAACTGATAATCTACCACAGGGGTCAACAGACTTTTGTATAAAGGGTCAGATCCCTCTTCCACTTTTGCAAACATAGATGGCAGGTCTGCAAGCCAAGAAGTATGGCAGTCATTGGACAGCATTGGCCCACTAGTAACAAGGTCACTGATAGGTCACTGCTCAGGCTATCCAGCCACCACCCTTTGACCCTGGCCCCTGGCCTAGGAGTTCAGCTGAGACTTGGACCTGGCAATCTGCTGCACATCTACCCATCCATTCTTAGCTCATGGGTCATTTAAAAAAAAAAGGCAATGGGCCAAATCTGGCCTGAAGGCTGTAGTTTGCCTACCATGATCAATAATATTAATAGTTCCCTCTAGCTGATCCCTGTTAATCTAAAAGAAAAAGAGTTAACTCCATAACTGATATCCTGTTGAGCTCCTGCGCTTAATATAATTTACTCCCCCAAAAAATCAAGAGAAGTTTTTTGGAGAATAATAATATGACTTAAAGATTTTCTTTTTGGCGGTTATTTTTATTTTGTATTTAGTTAACAAAGTGTAAATTGATAAAATTGTTTATTTCCATAAAGTACAACAATAGAAACCTCTTTACAACACTTAAGGCTGGAAAAACAGCAACAAAAGATATACAATATATAGTGGAAGAGAGGCTGGACAGCATAGTTGTTAGTATGCAGCCTTTGACACAGGAGGCCTGGATTCAAATCCCAGCTTGTACATACCTTATCAGTAGGGGTCCCAGATCATAGCAATTCCCAGGAACTAGTCACCTTCAACATCCAATAGCCAACATCCAATAGCAGGTCAAGAATAAGAAAGACAGCACCTGGTCCAGACATGTTCCATATCTATTGGCTAAAGAAACTAAAGCACTGCATGAACACCTAGTAGCATAAATAAACCAGGTACTAGCAGCAAGCTTGACCCAGTCTGGCTAGCACAAGGAAGGACAGCGTTGATTGTGAAAGACACACACCACACACGGGAAGAAGCACTACCCAACTACTAGCCAATAACCTGCCTCTCCATAACATGGAAAGTCCTCTCAGGCATCATAGTCATCAAGCTATAGGACCATATAGGGTAGTACATGAGCACAGCTCAGAAGGATGCCACAAACAATGCCATAGTTTTTTGACTAGTTGCTCAGAGCAGTTGCCCAAGAGTCAAAGTCTAGAGAAACTACTCTGAGCATAACTTGGACTGAGTACAGGAAAGTCTATGACTCAATGCCACACAGAGTTCTGTGAATGCTTGACATTATTCAAAGTCAACAGAACACTAAGGACCTTCCTCAAGAAAGCAATAGGACTTTGGAAGACAAGACTGGTAGTGAATTCAAAACAGTTCACACAAATGACTAACAAGTGCAGCACATACCAAGGAGATGCCTCTACTTACTACTGTTCTGTATAGTCTGGAAACCACAAAATCAGGTAGTTTCAGTGAATGGATATGTATACTGGTTTAAGAGTAGAACTACCATCAGCCACTTCCTCTACATGGATGACATCAAGCTATATGCTAATAGTAAACAAGATATTGACTCACTGATCGACCTGACAAGGATCTATACTGAGGACATTTCACTTGGAACGGAGAAGTGTGGCTAGATGATAGTTAAGGGAAGGAAAGTAATTAAAGTGGAAGGGGTAGCACTAACAGTGGACCACAAAGCAGACACGTAAACCAGCTACTAATACCATGGTATCCAACAGTCACATGGAAACAATAAAGAGGAGACAAGGAAGACAGCAATATCCAAGTGTCAACAAAAGATAAAACAGTCCTGTAGAGCCATCTTAATAGCAAGAACAAGATCCACACCATCATGTATGCCCTGCCAGTTTTCAGATACCTGACCAATATAGCCAAAAGGGGACATGGAAGCTATCAAAAAACCAAGAAGCTCAATCTACAGAGATTTCCACCTCACATCCAAAACACAGAGTTTATACAGTCAGTCTCAGCACCACTAGGCCACTGGAGCGCAACCACATAAACACATGCACAGACGGTGACAGATCATGGTTTATTTGCTTCCGGCAGCTACTACCTGATGCTGGTACTCCTCAGGCAAAGTAAGTCAGCGCTGAGCGCAGCCGCTGCTCAGCACAATTTAAATATTGTACCTACAAGCCATCTTCCGCCGCCGGCACCCGCCTAACCTTGGCGCTGGTTGATGACGTCACACAGACTATATGCTGGCTTTGGAGAATGCTGAATACTATCCTCGCCCCCACTGCAATCCCTCTGCTCCCACCACCGGTGTGTGATAGCCCTACCCGCACTCCCGAGACCCTCCACCAGCACCCATGGCCCCAGCCACCACCCCCTCCATGGTGTCTGACGCCGATGTCGCCGTTAGTCGCAAGGTGTCGAGTCGAGTAATGATGGCTGCTCGACAGTCAGGCTCTAGTGAATGTCAAAGCCAGTGTCATGAACAAAACCCGGATCATCCAGGAGTACATCAGTAAGATGGTACTAAAATAAGAGTTGCTGAGACAATGCCTGAGAAAGCAGTAGACATAGGAGGAAGATCAAATAGAGGAAGTGCCATGGTGAGACAAGACCCTGCACGTGATCCCAGTAGTGATTGAAACACTATCAACAGATTCCAGAAACAACATCAGAGCTTTTTGTCCAGAATAGTGCAGTGTTAGGAACAGCTAAAATATTGTGAAGAACCCTCAAATGCCCAGGCCTCTGGTAGAGTCCCCAATATGGAGGAAGATACAGACCACCCATAGGGATGAGAAGGGAATATTCTCTCTCTCTCTCTCTCTCTCTCTCTCTCTCTCTCTCTCTCTCTCTCTCTCTCTATCTCTCTCTCACTCTCACACCCACACTCTCTCTCTCTCCTATCAGCTACCTACCTACCTACCTGTTTCTCTGTCTCTACCTATCTAGACTGTGAAATTTAATAAGTGTTTGTTACTTAGCATAGACTACATTGAGCTCCTTCAGTGTTCAAAGCTGTGCAGAAAAAAAAACATGTAGTAATAGCTACGGACATTTTAAAGGTAATGCTACCCACCTTTACATTTGCATATTGTAACTGTGAGTGCGCTAAATGTTGTGTATATTCCCTCTTTGCCCTGAGGGAACATTTTTAAGTTATTGCCTCTTTTTAATATACAGCTCATGTGGAACTGATTATAAAATGCATATCTTATATTGCAATTTCCTAGTTTTTGGAAGCACAGCTGGAAATTGATAATATAATGTAATAATTTTAGCTTCAAGTTAAGAGTTTTTTAAAATATATTGAGCATGTTTGTTTTCTAAGGTTATTTTTAATACCTTTGGTAACGTACTATTTCCTATTTTATCATGTTTTATAAATTGGATTTACATTTTTTAAAAAACATATACTTATTTATCATAATTACAGTATAGCTCATATACTGCCTGCATGAAATGAATCTTAAAAGTGCTAAAATAAATTAAAGCAACGTAATATACTGTATTATACAAACTATTAACAGTAATATGGAGGAAATAAAAATTCAATGCTACAAAGGAAAAAGCAGTCCAAACTTCCAAACATTTAAAAGATTATCAGAGCTCCCAATTCAACACAATGGAAGAACTGTTCCTCCAGAAAGGCAGGGCCCAAACCATTTAAAGAGATATACAATAGACCAATCATTTTGAATTTAACCTGTAAATCTAGGGGAAACCAGTACAACTTTGTTAGACCCCCATATCAGTGGTGAAATCCAATTTTTTTTACTACCAGTTCTGTGGACATGGCTTTATGGGCGTGGTGTGGCTTGGTGGACATGGCTTGGTGGGCATGGCAGGGGAAGGATATTGCAAAATCTCCATTCCCACCCCACTCCAAGGGAAGGATACTGCAAAATCTCCATTCCCACCCCACTCTGGGGCCACCCAGAGATGGTATTTGCTGGTTCTCCGAACTACTCAAAATTTCTGCTACCAGTTCTCCAGAACTTGTCAGAACCTGCTGGATTTCACCCCTGTCCCATATCATATGTTTCCATTAGAAAATACAGTTCAGTACAGAAATCTAGTCATGATATTCTGGCCCACTACAATTTTTGGATTTCGTTCAGGAATATCCCCATATGCAACAGATCATTCTGGAGTTAATCAGCACATCTATAATATTGGCCAAGACAGCATCTTCTAAAAAGAGGCCTAGTAGATAAATACTTCACAGCTGAAAAAAGATGCTTCTGGACAGTACACTGACCCATGAGATGTTTTTAAATGTTTTAGGGCAGTGGTAGGCAAACTTGGCTCTTTCACACCCTGTGGACTTCAACTCCCAGAATTCCTAAGACAGCGAAGCCAAGAAAGAGCCAAGTTTGCCTACCACTGTTTTAGGGGACGAACTCCTTCAGGAGAAATATGACCTCAGTCTGGTGCCTATTTTCCCATCCTTATGAAACAAGTTTCCCCTGATCAGTAGATCCTTTCTGTCTTGTCTTGATTCAGTTTAATCTGCTACAGCTAGTCCATAATCTGGCCCAAATAGAAATGAACCAATCTAGCACATATGGTGAAGAGGGAAAGGAAAAATAGATCTTGTCATCTTCTACATATACATATTATTCAGCTTTCCATTCCTTCTTGATCACTCCCATAAGCTTTACATAAATGTTCAAAAGCAATGGAGATAGAACTTTCAATTTTTAATTCATGAAAAATACAATTTGGAACCATGAAAAAACCATGTGCAACCCCAATTCCCTAATGGTCAATGGTATTAAAAGCTGCTGAGAGATCTAGAACCATGAGCAACAAACTCTCCCCTATCATGCTTCCTCATCAGTCAGTTCCATGCCATGCCTCAACCTATTCCCCAAAGCACCTGAAGGCAGGGCAAGAAGCAATGATTGGAAACTAATTAAGGAGAGACCCAACCTAGAACGAAGGAGAAATTTCCTGACAGTTAGAACAATTAATCAGTGGAATAACTTGCCTACAGAAGTTCTGGGTGCTCCATCATTGGAGGTTTTTAAGAAGAGAGTGGATAACCATTTGTCTGAAATGGTGTGTGGTTTCCTGTTTCAGCAGGGGGTTGGACTAGAAGACCTTCAAGGTATCTTCCGACTTATTGGAAGTTATTCTGTTATTCAGCACAATTTTGCATTTAATAGAGAAAAAGAAACAGAGAATATTATGGGATTGCTGACATGCTCTCTGATTCAATCTGGTTGATATCTGAGCCTAACAAAAGGGCATTACCTGCCTGATCCTCAGTCTCTTGAAATAGTATGCATTAAGCCTACCACAATTTTCTCCTTCCAGGAGCTGCTAATTGTAAAGATCTGTTTGTAAATACATCCCACCCCTCCACAACAAATGCATATCCCAAGTTTAAAAGTAAACCCAGTCCCCATCAAGTCACCCACTTACAAATTTATTTATTTATTTAATTAATTAATTAAATTTATACACCGCCCTTCTCCAACTGGACTCAGGGCGGTGCACAGCCAAATAAATACACATATATACAAAAATTAAAACCATTTAAAAAAATTATTAAATAGATTTGGCCGAATTTAAAATTGTACAAAACAAATTTAAAACCCCAATTAAAATTACAAAAATCATGCCATCATGCCAAATAAATGCAAACAAAAGAAGGACACAAAATAAGTTTTGAGTATTGAACTTCTGTGATCTTTTCAGTAGGCAAAAGGAGAGAGGAGAGAGAAGGATGAAGAAAAAATGCTATTTATGTAGTCAAGTGTGTATTTTGTAATAATTCAAGATGAGTTGTGATTCATCATGTAATAATGGCTCTTACAGTGACTAACTGGATACATTTAGAAAGCTCAAAAGCCTGGACTGGAAGGCAATAGCATCCTTCTTGGAGGCTTCACAGCAAACAGTATATAAGACACCCAGCCTATTTAGTCATCAATGTTAGTAGACCTTGATAGCCTGATTCTCCATAAACACATCCAGTCTCTTTTCAAAACCATCCAAATTGGCTGCAATAACTACAACCGTTGGCAGTGAATTACATAGTTTAACAATGTGGTATTATGGGAAACAATTTTCTTCTATCAGTATTAAATATCTCTCTGCATTCAGCTTCAGTGGACAAAGTTCTAATACTGTGTTCAAGGGGGGAAAGGGAGAAAAAGTTTCTCTATAAACATTATCAGCACTGTGCATGATTTACCTTGATTTACCTCTATCATATCTGTTCTTATTCTTCATTCCAAACATACATATAGAAATACAAATACAAATACATACTCATACGCATACGCATACGCATACATACACATAGGCCTGCAGGCTGCATCTGACTGGAGGGGTGCTTAGATCTGGCCCAAGGGGCTGCCCTGGAAACAGTGAAGGATTGCAGAGGGCTGCAGGAGGCCATTGCAGCTGAAAACAGAGCCTGGGGGGCTCCACGTACCCCCCCCGCCGGGTTCCATTCTTGTTGGCAGAGGGCTATCAAAATAAACTGAAAGCAAAACAAAACAAAAGGAAAATGTTTCCTCTTTTGCATTTGAGCATACAAGAAGGGACAGGAAAGGAGTATGATCTCCCTGAGGTCATACACAACCCTGATGTGGCCCTCAGTGAAATGGACTTTGACAACTTTGCTCTAGCCTATATACAAGAATCTAGTCAACTAACAGTCAGCACTAAATTGGTGTGAGATAAGAGTTAACAGAATTCATTGGGGACTGGACTTGGATTGCTTATGAGAAAGTGATGGCTCCAGACTGATTCCTCTCTTAATTCCACCCATGGGCTCTATCTCAACTTCTCCTATAATAACACACTTATAAAAATGATTGGGACTAAATATGTTATTCCAAATGTAGTTATGTTACAGATTTACACAAGGGTTTTATTGTATTAATACTGCACTTCTATTTTCAGTTAATTCCCCAATTTTTCAAAATAGGTGTTTGTGTTTGATATAGGAGCTGGATACGGGGTCTACATTTCCAGTCCACAATGATGACAAGATCCATTTCCAAATCAATTACCGTATTTTTCACACTATAAGACATACCTGACAATAAGATGCACCTAGGTTTAGAGGAAGAAAACAAGAAAAAAAATATCAGGCAGAGCCTGAGAGGACCACAGATAGGTGTCCTCTCATGTGCCAGCTCTGCCTATTGACTCCTGCACTGCAGAAAAGAGACAGAAGAGGCAGGCAATGACAAAGACAGAAGAGGCGGGTTTCAGCACTGTAAAAGGATCCTGCTGCCATGGTCCAGCTGCTATTCATCAAAGCACCAATCCATTGTTGGGGACCCCTGTGACACAATAAGATACACAGACATTTCCACCCACTTTTGGCAGGGGAGTGTGTCCTATGGAGCAAAAAATACCGTACTTCCTTATGTCTATATGTGAAATTTAGAATTTTTTATGCCAATAGCATCACTTCACACTTTACCCTGAATTATATGCCTTATTTTGAAGTGTATTCACAGCTTCTTTTTTATTTTATCACTCCAAACAGTTTGTTACTATAAGCAAATGAAACCATTCACTGGCATCTCTAACTTCAAATCATTTTGCTAGATCAAAAACCTCTGGTCTCAACATTGATTCCTGTAGGATTCCAACACTATAAGGATTGCCCATTTAGTCATATTCTCATTTTTATTTTATAATTGGTTGCCTGTCTCTGAGAGCCCTGCCTTTTTAACAACAGCTGGATTTGTGAATTTGCTCAGGAAGCTTTGGCAGGGGACTTGTTAAATGCTTTTTGAAAATGCAAGTATAAGATATTTATTGGGTTATCCTTGTCTGTATGCTTGTTGAACATCCTTTTTAGAAAGCACAAGATTAATTAAACAAGATTCATGTTGGTTGCTTTTCAATAGGGCTCATGCTGCTATGTTTTTGCTTAATTCCAAGAATTTCTCCCAAAACAGATGTTAATCTTTAATAACTTTCAATATATTTTTAAAAAATTATAGTATTTTCTTGTCCTCAAGAAAATATGTCAACCTTCAGAAGAAATTGCACACTTTTTCCAAGTTTTATTTTTCAATTCTCTTTGATGCATTTTGTTTGGATCCATAGATTGATTTATTTTAGTCATCAGTTCACCTTATAATTTTATCCTTCATTACTCAGATTTGCATGAATAGTTATTTTTCTCAGTTTATCAAATGTAAGCCAGTTTTGAAGCCCTAATTTCTCAGCAATAAAGATACTAAAGATGGAAGGAAAGAATTCATTCAAACTCTCTGCTATTTCCTCCTTGGCATACCTTGAATTTTCTTTATCCATTTGAAAATGATTTGTTATTTGTTACTGAAATCCTTTGCAGTACGCATATCAACATTCTAGATGCTTTGAAAGACTTGTTGTTGTTATTGTTAGTTGTGAAGTTGTGAAGTTGTGTCTGACCCATCATGACGCCATGGACAATGTTCCTCCAGGCCTCCCTGTCCTCTACCATCCTCTGGAGTCCATTTAAGCTCACACTTACTGTTTCAGTGACTCCATCCAGCCACCTCATTCTCTGTCATCCCCTTCTTTTTTTGCCCCCAATCTTTCCCAGCATTAGGCTCTTCTCTAGTGAGTCCTTCCTTCTCATTAGGTGGCCAAAGTATCATCTTCAGGATCTGGCCCTCTAAAGAGCAGTCAGGGTTGATCTCCTCTAGGACTGACCAGTTTGGTCACCTTGCAATCTAAGGGACTCTTACTTAAAAGAACTTCCGGTACTAGAAGATCAGCAGAGCAAGTGAGATCAGCAATCCAGTCACTGCAAGCTGGAAGGCTATTGGAATTGATGAAATCAGTCAGGGTTCTAACCAGGGGTGAAATGTAAAATTTGTTACTACCGGTTCTGTGGGCGTGGCTTGATGGGGGGGGTAATGTGACTGGGTGAGCGTGGCCAACTTTTTTTTAACTTTTTGAAAGCATTTTTTCTGCAAATGCAAAAAAATGCTTTGAAAAGGCTCTGCCAATTAGGCAACACAGCTGGGATCATCAGAGCCTTTTCAAAGCATTTTTTAACCACCTCTTCTGCTGAAGAGGTTGCAGAAAAAAAATGCTTTAAAAGTCTC
>JANHZT010006068.1:265146-275856 GCA_032468215.1 Stegonotus admiraltiensis | reverse complement strand
ACCCACCTTAGAAAGGATGGAAGGCTGAGTCGACCTTGAGCCTGGTGAGATTTGAACTTGCAGTGATTGCAAGCAGCAGATGTTAATAACAGTGTTTTAGTCCACTGTACTACCAGGGCTCCTTACATTACCCCCCCACACACACACAACCCACACACACAGAACCGGTAGTAACAAATTTTACATTTCACCACTGGTTAAGAGTTAATGTCATGCTCAAGGAAAGAGATGTGGCTCCTAGGAGGACACATACACATTCATAGCTGTCAAGAGCAGGGGGTGAAGCATGTTAACATATTAAATATATCTATATACATGCATTTGCAATGGTTCAAAATAGCTAATAAGATAGGCTATATATTTTTTCAAGATCTCTTCACTAAAGAAAAAAGAGAAAAATGGGTATGTGTATTGCTTCTTGCATTAATTATAGTAACAGATACATATGCAGGTATTCTTGCAGAAGATCAAAACAAGCTAATAATAATATTCTTATTCTTTCCTCCTACTCAACTTTGGGTGAGTTGGTGCCTCCACAGTTGCTGGATCCAATTTGTATGTTTACTGCAGGAATGTGTTGATCAATATAAATCCAATTTTCTTATTCCAATATGCTTTTATCTGTTCTTTTCAAGGAGATTTACACTCCAGCAGTTTTATCTCTGAGTTTTTAATTTAAAACCTGAAGCAAAATTTGCTGATCTGTTACTGGCAGAGGAAGGTTGTACTTAGTTTTGAAAATATACGGTGGCTACAGCTCCTGCTTTTTTCTCTTTCTTTGTATAGGAAATGCCTTAGGTACTCTCACTATTAATGGTATTCCTCACATCTATTCAGGATTTCCAGGAATGATAATACAATTGTTCAAGATTACATCTTTTTTAAATAAATAATAATAATAATCAGTTTAATAGTCACCCTCAATCTCTGAAGCAAATCTAAGCAGCATACAAGGTAATAGACAATTAAAACTGAAGACACATCCATAACAGCATTCAGAAATATACTGTGATTCCCTACAGTGGGGAATAAATAATCCTGTACCACATTTGCCAGGTGGGTTTTCAAATCATGCTGGGAGTGCCAGTCTCTCTGTAGGCCAGCAGATTTGGGGCTTTGCAGATTTCAGTGGAAATACTTTTATACTAGGAAATATTTTTATACTATACTACATCTTCAAGATCCTGTAAGTTTGTTTGAATGGGTTTATATGACCACCTATTTCACAATGCAATTCAGAATGGCTAACAAATTTTTTAAAATAAAATATTAAATACACATTAGGACCCACTAAAACAAAATTGATTGCCAACAATGGGCTCAATTATTTGTCTGACACCCCCCCCCCCATGCCCAGGAAAATTGCCAGGGCTTCAAGACTCTCTAAATCATGGGTCCTCATACTACGGCCTGAGGGGCACATGCGGCCCACTGAAGCCATTAATCCAGCCCACACAGGACCATGAAGCTGCCCCACCCACATCGCCCCGCCAAACCCTTCGGCCAAGTGCAGGACTTACTTTCGCTAGCCCCATGGGCTGCAACTGAAATGTAAGGCCAACAATTTTGGCCTGCAGGGATGTTCTGGAAGGTGGGGGAGGTGAAAAATGGGTCACATAGATGCCCCAGGAGGCCAAAAAATGGGTGAAAACGGTCCATTTTTGGCCAAACAATGGGCAGTTTTTCCTGTTTTTGGCCTGCAGAATGCTGTTGGAGGCAGGGGAGGTGAAAAACAGGGTGCACAGATGTCCCAGGAAGCCAAAAAATAGACCAAAACATCCTGTTTTTCACCTCCCCCCTCCAGAAGATAGATAAAAAGAGATAGACAGAGAGGGGGGGGGAGAGACAGAGACAGAGACAGAGAAAGAGAAAGAGAGGGAGAGACAGAAAGAGAGAGAAACAGAAAGAGAGAGAGGGAGAGAACAGAGAGACAGAGAGAGATTTCTCAAGCTCTTTAGGGTTGAGAAGAATTGCTGAAAAACAGTTTTCTGAAGTTGACCACTAGACTCCTAAACAACTGAAAAAATGATCTAGTAAAAAGAAAAGTCAACCAAAAGAGCAACATACAAACAAAAGCAAAACACCCCCGGGAGCAAAACAAATTAAGGTTTAATTTGTGTGCATTGTTTAATGGACTGTTAAATTGGCCATGCCCACCTAGTCACATGATGTAGCCATGCCCAGCCAGCAGCCCAATCCCCCAATAGTCTGAGGGACCGTGAATTGGCCCTCTGTTTAAAAGATTTGAGGACCCCTGCTCTAAAAGGTGAGCAGAGTCAGACTAACTTAACTTCAGACAGAGAACAAGTGCAACTACCGAAAAGGCATGTTTCCTGGGTTTCACTATTTGACAATCCCATTGCAACAGAATCTGGAGCATGTCCTTTCTGCCTGCCCAACTTGGATGGATACATGGATGGAAAATAAGACAATCCCTTGAAATACCTGATTCCATACCATGTGGGGGTTGATATGGTAGGTAATAATCAGCAGTTGACATCCAGAAGCAAATTGGAAGGTATATGCACATCATAATTACCTTTCCCACTGTATTCTAGACCAGTTGACGTTGAATGTTCTTCAAAGACATAAATGTTTCTCTCCCTATCACAGGGGTGTCAAACTGGCAGCCCGCAGGCTGGATGCATCACGCACAGGCCACGCCCACCCCAGCTCTGTGAAGGGAAAAACATCGCGATACATCAAGTGATGGCAACGTATTGCCGCAAATTTGATGCCCATGCCCTATCAGATGGGAACAGAAAGAAATGACAAATGATAAACTTTAATCCTGCAAGTAGTTATCCTATCTTTGATTGTTAAGAAAGAAAAATATAAATCTACTCTGAGTAGGATCCATGATAGAATTGTTCTACATTTCTAGACTGCAGCTTCTTCATTATATCACCTGCATTTACATGTGGTTGGTCTTTGGCCTTACCAGATTAGACGTTTGGACTTGCAATTTTGACACTTCTGGAAAATGGGAAAGTTAAATTAATAGGATGTATTAATTTTTGGAAGAGAGAAAACCAGTTAACTTGCAATAATAAACCGTAAGGATTTGGGTTGAAAAGTGTGGGCAGAGGACACATCAGAAATATTTCCTATTAAGTGTGAAAATCATAAAAAGGATTATGAAGAATAAAGGCTAAACCAGAAGACTCAGGAGGAAAAAAAATGGCAAGGAATCAGATATTTGTTCAAAAACTGATAATAAAAATCCCTGGCTCTGAATGTAGCTTTGCTGAAAGATAAATCTCAAATTATTATTTAACTTTTTTCTTTTCAATTTTTGTTTGCTTTTTTTTTTAACAATGTGATGGCTGCTTCTGTTTATTTCTTTTGATGCCCCCCAACTTCACTAACTCATATAAACATCATTCTATTTTCTAATGGGAGATTATATTGATTTAGTTAACAGTGAAAAGCTGTAGGTTCTCCAAAATATCCCCTCTGTAAATTAGACATGTAGCCATCTGAATTCCCAGTTATGAAGCACCAATTTATTTTGTGCCTTTTTATTTGTTGAACTGATGCTTTCAAAACTCTGTGAGTCTCCACTCAGTCTCCTATGAGTGAGGAATTGAATATTGGTTGAAAAACTGTACATCAGGCAATAATTAAAATCAAAATATACTATAGTAAATATATAGTAAAATCAAAATATACTATAGTAAATCTCAGCAACTGAGCTGAGACATAAAAGACAATGCTTGTGTTTTGTTTCCCAGTGTTCAAATGGATTTCATCAGAGATCTGCTCCTAAGAAACCAATTTTAATCTGACATCCAGCAAATAAACTCAAGAAGCTGATGTCAGTTTAGGCAACATATTGGTCCTTCCTTAACTGATTAAAGCACTTGATGGATTTTCTGCTTCTCATGCCAAAATCTTTCCATTTTCAAGTACCCTAGCTTAGAGACAAAGTGGAATTTGATATTCTGCTTCAAGCAAAGAATGTTGGTTTTCCCATGAAACAGACTGAGCCGATGATTCAAGTACAGCAGGGCTGGATGAGTCACATGCTGACCATGCCCATGCCCGGTTTAGCGAAGGGGGGGAAGTCATGATACATCATGTGACACCGCCGCGATGATGCAAGTTTGACACCCCTGAAGTAGAGTGTTAGAAGGAATCATGTTAAAGGACTGATTTAAGCTACAATCCATTCTATTTTTATGTGGAAGTAAACTTAATCCAGTACAATGAGCTTTCTAATTCTTGGTAGATATGGTTCATAGTAAGGAATTTCCATTCAATATTTCTAAAAACACCTCTGCATCTTGGACATGATACAAATGTCTCTAAGGATGCTAGCAACGGATTGGAAAGTGAGAATAGAAAAATGGGGTGAGAATGAAAAACATATAGCGACAGCAATTTTTTATAAGATGTAGTAAAACAAGTTTATGTACTTAAAAGGTCACAGATACAATCTAGAAATTGCCTTGATGAAACTTGCACCACAGCTTTTCAAATTATTCTGATTAGTATACATTTTATTTTATTGCATTCCAATTGAGACTTCATCTCATTCCTAAAAACAGATTGCCTCTTCTATAAGGGTAGAGTTATTAGATTTATTAGGCAAATGAACATCCTGAAAATGTTTTGCTTAATGCCACATTTTGTAACCAAGATTGGTGTTGAAAAAACAATAATGGATTCATCAAGTTGAATGCCCACAAAATAACTTTTCACAAGAAATCCAGTGCCCAACCACTACATTTCTCTCCTCATACTGCCTTTTTTTCACGTGTCAGAAGTTAACACAGTATTGTCTCTGGATTCAGAAGATTCTTGCATTTGAATTAGCACATAATGTGCAGAAATGGATTTTAGAGATTCAAAAGCATCCTTTTGGGCCATCCTTTTTTGAGGGTTTTTTTTTTATCTTAATGAAGCATAAAAATGGCTGCAGAAACAACTCTTAAAAATAAAAACAATTCTTTGGATTGTTTAAGATATTTCAGTATCTTGCAACATTGAAAAGCTGACACAACATGTTGCCCTTACAAATCCAACGAAAAACAAATCAGCATTTCAGATGGAAAAAATTAAAGTATGTCTTCCCAAAATGAAGGTCACCTAAGATAGAGACTCACTAGTTCTTGCAATGATATGGTGTTTCCATATTCCTTTGGACATCAACCTGCCATTCCTATGCCATTTTTCAGAGCAATTGCTCCCTCTACTGTCTCCTGCTATTACATTATTGCTTGTTCCCAGTTTCTATATTGTCATCCATTAGAATAGGACAACTGTATCTGTACTGTCAGATACAATACTGTATCTGTATGGTCAATTTTTTGCTACATTTTGACATGGCCTATGTTGTATATATCAAGTGGACGATTTTCCCATTACCTTTGCCCACATACCAGGATATTTTTTTTTTAAAAAAATCATTTTTCAGCTTGAGACAGCAAAATCATTTTTTTCTACCTGTTCACTGGACATTCTCATTTCATAAACAGCTCAGCAGCAATGTCTTCCTACTTTTAGATTCTTTTATAGATGACCTGATATGCCATCTTACTGTAACACTTAAAATGACTCAGTCTGTTCTTGTCCTCTTAGACCTTGCTGAAATACAAAACATACCTTTTGCGATTGCACAAGAATAGAACAAATGATCCTATAGCCCTCCAGATGCTGCTGACCTATAACTCCTAGCATTCTTTGTCATGGATCATTGACTGGGCATCTGGTAATTCAGAAATATCTGGAGGACCACTACTTCCCTTCCCTCAACTAAAGGTCAAATAGAATATGATATGAAAGATTCAGCTTAATGCCATTGGAGAGTCTCTTACCAGTTTGAATAGAAAATGTTGGGTTTGGTGGATAGAGTCTGAAGTGTTGCTTCCTAATTGCATGCATACACAGGCTTGGAATATGAATTGAGACTTTAAGAGTATAAATATAACGTAATCAGATATAAATATTGTTGGGTATATAAAAATAGCAGAGTTTTGAAGACGATTCAGACCTGAATTGAAACACATGATGGAGATACAATATGTCACTTCCAGGTGCATTCATTTAAAATAAACATCCTTGCAAACCAAAACTGCAATAAGGCAGTATAAGTAAATCATCAGCCTTAACATTAGAATAATATCAGCATTTCCATATTTCTATTTCAGTACATGTTTTTCATTTTCTTTGCCTATGTCTTTTAAAATGCAGTTCTTGCTTTTATTCCTTTATTGTAATTATGAAAGGCTTGAAGCAAGGCTATCAAACAGAATTCAACTGGAAAAATAATCTTCTTGAATGGATGAATGGGTAAAAGATATCTAATATATTCTAAAAGAGTTAATTAAAATTCTTATAGGCAACAATGTGACCTTCACTGGAGAACCACAATCAGTCTTAGTTACTACATTATCAGAAAACATTATCTTCTATACTATATCCACCTCTGTACCTTCACAGCTAAGTGTAAAATTAAAACTGAAACTAAAAATACTTTGACATAACTGAATTTGTTGCAAGAACTAATCGTAATATGCTGGGCTTTGCTGATGTACTCATTTCTCTTTTGGCAAGGATTCCTCAAGTGGTATTAATGGAATTTGTTGCCTGCTATAGAGATATTTTAAGAAAAAGAAATTCCTGTGTGTAATGTATCATTACCTAGGCCTAACACCCTCCTACTTTGATTTACACAGGATGAGTTGTAAAGAGCTAATTTAGCATGCCCAGTGGGATTTATACTTTTTTTTTCAGCAACAGAAAAATACTTGCTATTTAGAATACAAGGGGGAGAATATTGTTTGAAAAACATGTCTCTTGATTGCACAGTGTTGGATTCAGTCCTGCTGCCAGGAGTGCCAGCATTTCACTATAACTGTTTGCCCAGAACCAGGATCCCACTGTTTGCATGTTGTGTGGCCAGAGCAATTGTTTTCATGAAAGCTAATCTTCCACTCAATGGCATTCCTACAATGAACATCTATGAGCAAGCCTGGCTGTATTATGCCATTGCCACCTGTTCTCTTGCATATTTTCCCCTGTTCTGCTAAGTTGTTTCTTCTGACTTTGTTAACAGAATAACAGAATTAGAAGGGATCTTGGAGATCTTCTAGGAGGATCAAGCAGGCTCAAGCAGGAGACCCTATAACAGTGATGGCTAACCTTTTTGCCATCGCGTGCCAGGAGAGGGAGGGGGAGGGTCACGCACACACGTGCCCACACCCATAATTCTATGCGCCCAGCCCTGAGCATGTGCGCGGCACCCCCCCTCCTCCCCCCGGCTCCTGGCACGCGATGGCGTGGTAGGCCTGTTTTTCTTTCTTACCTGGCTCCTGATCCTGTCTATTTATCTGGGAAGGTCGAAAATAGCCTTTCCCACTCCCTTGGAGGCTCTCCAAAGGCCTGAAAGGCCCATTTCCCAGCTCCCAGTGGGACAGGAAGTGATGTTTTTTGCTGTCCCCAGCCTCCAGAGACTCTTTAGGAGTCTCCAGGACTCCTGGACAGCAAACCTGTCTTAGGAATTCTGGGAGTTGAAGTCCACAGGGTGTGAAAGAGCCAAGTTTGCCTACCACTGCATTAGGGGATTGGGGTTGGACATGGTTTTTTACAAACACTTTTTTCCAAATGCAAGTCATCCCACTGATTAATTGTTCTAACTGTCAGGAAATTTCTCCTTATTTTGAGGTTGGTCCTTTCCTTGATTAGTTTCCATCCATAGCTTCTTGTTCTACCTTCAGGTGCTTTGGAGAATACGTTGACCCCCTCTACTTCTCTCCACCATAAAACATCAACCTATCCTAACACTGTTTTTTGTTTTAACATAGCAATTCCGAACCTTGAAAAAATAATTTCTTCTCATGCATGTGTATATCTCTGCATCTATCTGACCAAAGTGTTGTGTTTTTTTTTCCAGTTAGCTGTGCAGCAGTGTCTCATGAACAGCAGTTTCTTCCAGGAGGACTGTGATGAAACCCCAAAGGTACTTTTTCAAAAGGCAGTTGGATTTGTTTTTCCTTGAAGACATTTCGCTTCTCTTCCAAGAAGTTTCTTCAGTTCTTCAGGGTCAGAACTGAAGAAGCTTCTTGGATAAGAACTGAAACGTCTTCAAGGAAAAGCAAAGTCCAGCTGCCTTTTGTAAAAGCATCTTTGAGACAGCCATGAAGCTGGATGACTGAGAATCTCCACAGACACTGTGATGGAATGTAGTAGGATGTATTCCAGTGGTGAAAACTGAACCGGTTTACTATTGGTTTGCTGGCTGCGCATGCGCGCTGCACCCCAAACACACTGCGCGCGCACATGCAAAGCACACACACCAAATGCGAGGTGTGCGAAAAGGAGGCATGCAGTTAGTAGAACAGTGCACACGGAGGGGTGATCAGTTGTGACGCACGATCTTTTTTTTACTTTTAAATGCATTTTTTTTACAACCTATTCGCGCAGCTTAGCTGTGAACATCAGATCCTTTTTTTTACCTTCTACAAAACCTTCTGCGCATGCACAGAGGGTACAAAACATATAACTTCCTGGTTAAAACCAGGAAGTAATGACAACCGGACAGGTGGGCGGAGCCTTATGCCGTGATCGCTACCAGTTCTCTGAACCACCCGCTATGATTGCTACCAGATTGGGTGATCCGGTCTGAACCAGGAGCATTTCACCCCTGATGTATTCCCAGAAAGGAAGGGGTGCATCCCAGAGGAATAAGAAATAACTCAGTCCAGATACTTTGTGTGAGAGAAAGCGAGTGAAGACAGTGCCTTCCTAATAGCTCTCAGAGTATATGGTAGATGTACCTAGTAGAATGCTCAATCTGGCAAAATTCTGTCAATGGATGTGCAAACAAAAAAGAATCAGCTTGAAAGAATCACCATTCTTGGATTTGGGATGTGACAATGACCTCCTTAGATAAATTAACACTGGCTGGGGTAGATGGTCCATCAAATACCTTTGTGACAAGTTATATAAGATTTTATAACACTTTGAATTGCATCCTGAAATATATTAATAACCAATGCAGTGCCAACAAGATACAGTAGGTATCTGCATTGGTACCAACCAATTGGTGGCAGTGCCAACAAGATCATAGCAATTAGATCAAACAGACATTTTGCACCACGTAAATTTATGTGTGATCTTCAGAGGCAGACCCATTGGAGTGTATTGAAGTGTCTGTGTGATGACACACAGTCTGAGACTACGGAGAAGGGCAGCATATAAATTGGACTAATAAATAAATAAATAAATGATAGTCCCATACTCTCACAACTATATAACACTAGCACAAACACTAATACTCATAACTAGGCTATATAACACTAATACAAACTAGGATCTCTGTTACATGAGCAAAAACCTGTCACATAGAGAAACAGTTTAGTGTATACTTCTGTGTATATAAATATACATATATATAGAGAGAGATTTTAGTACTTAAAATGTATACATCTATAAAAATGTGTCATTAACCTCTGCCAGGATGGCTTTTGCTCAATGTTGGAAACAGCCATGCACACCCACAGAAAAACTTGTCATACAAAAGGTCATGAATTGCGCAGAAATGGACAAATTAACACTTAGTTTACAAGATAAAGAGACATCGATATTTTACAATGTGTGGGAACAGTGATATAACTGGACAGAACGGAGATAGATTAAAGATAGATAGTTATTAAGTATAAGTAATAGATAAAATAAGAATGTAAATACGCACAATTTAATTTTTGTAAATAATGCACAAATTATTGTTACAAGAAAAATACCACAAATAGCTGTTGTTGAGTGATATAATTCTTTATGTTTTTAATGTAATAAAAGTTTAATAAAGTATTGTCAAAAAAAATAATAATGTGTCACTAGGAGAACATAAATAATAGTAATTACTAATTGTACTCATCAAAGGAAGAAATCGAAGAATTTAAAGTAGTATTCAAGAAAATAGCAGGAGGGAGGGAGGGAGGAAGGAAAATATTTAGGACTTCTCTGGAACGTGTGATTTTTTTCATAAAGCAGAAATGTACCTAATTGATACAATCACTGTGCTTCTAAATAACGAATTGTCATAGCAACTTGGTCTTCAACAGTATTTTTCATTATTATAGAGACATTTAGATTAAAATAATGTATTTCCCTTGAACACTATACTTTTCCTAAAATTACTATATGGTTTTAATGAGTAATGAGATACCATTTTATCTGTGTTAGCTTTATTCATACAATACTAGAGAAATTTGTTCTGTTCACATTTTATATGAGATTTAAAACATTATGCAAATTGAAACTTTATTATAGAGCTTTGAAAGTTCCACTGCTCCAAATGTCATAATGCACTCTTGTATCAAAAATATTTATCAGCAAACAGGAACAGAGATATTGCCCTCCAGCTCTTAACAAACCTATAACAAATAGTATTTTATATAACACTATTTTAATAACAAGAAAATGTAATCTACCATAATCTAGATTTACCGTAGGTACTCATGCTACATGCAATATTTTTTTTGCTAATGGTAATGACAGTATTTGCCATTTAAGCACTATTTAGGCATAAGTTATATGGTTTTCATAAATATTTCATAAGCTGAACAACTGTGCAATGTTACCTTAAGTACGTTTACTGTATTCCATACAAATTAGGACAGTGATGGCGAACCTTTTTGCCATCATGTGCCAAAAGTGGGGGGAGTGCGGGGGGGTTGCGCACGTGAGTGCCCACACCCATAATTC
>JANHZT010006068.1:210885-222014 GCA_032468215.1 Stegonotus admiraltiensis | reverse complement strand
CCCATCTCCAAGCTACCAAGGTTGAGAAACACTGGTTTAAACGATCATAGTATTAAAATCATCACTGTAAATCTTCAGTGTCAGAAAACGTGTTGTATTTTGCAACCTGACATTTATCAATGTCATATATTATTTGCTACACTCACTTACCTCTGGGGTGTCTGCTGACTGACAATAGCATTGGCTGTCTCTCTCAGATATACTTCCCAGTCAGCCTCAGAAATGTCTTGATCAGGCGTGAAAGGAAGTCTGTGAGACAAGCAGTAAAGACTTGCTAAGATTAACTTGGTGCTGTTTATTCCTCTCCATATCCATTTTAAAAAACAACAACTTACTGCTGTACTCTGCATGCCTCACACATCAGAAGAGCCTTTCTGAGATTCCTCCCAGATTTTTCAGCAATTCTCCGAGCCAATTCTTGAGGAAGAGTCAGGCCTTCCTTCTTGCAAACATTTGATAAAATGGTACAGATCTAAATATTTGTTAAGACAAACATTAGTTTTGCAAACATTTGCTTTAGAAAAGCTTACATGTCACTGCATTAGTTGATGCAGGAGTCAACAAAGAGGTAAGTCCCTATTTAAGAAAGATTATCAATTTGGAGAAATTAGCAACGAAGTACTGATTGCCTGGACTACACCTATTAGTTCCAGTTCATAATTCAGTTTAATACTAGTTCGTGAATTTCTTCTTTGCCTTCTCTCACATATACCTTAAACCAGAAGCTCTAAGTGTGATTTCTTCTGCTATACCTGTTTTCAGTGCTTCTGGTTCATAGGGATTAATTATACTCTGGACTTTTTATGGTACAAGAGACACAGAAATATTTTAAGCACTCCATTTGGCAATGCTGTGAATTTCTGGATTAATCAGCCCTGTTTATCATAAGTCAAAGACCAACAGGCATCACCAATTAACCGATTCAAAACTGGCAAATGCCAGATAGAATTTGATCAGGGAACATTTCAATCTGGCACAAAATCTAACATCAGAGAAAGGGGTTTGGGGGCAGGGAGGTAGGTTTTACCAGCACATGCTATCTGACAGTTTAGATCCCTCTATTTTAGAGATAAGTTGGAAGACTATGCCTTCGTGAAGATTTATAAGAATGGTGGTAACAAATGAGAAGAGCCCTGCCACTTTCAACTACTGTTTTGCCTCTAGGACAGTGATGGGTAACCTTTTTGCCATCACGTGCCAGGAGAGGGGGGAGGGGAAGGTTCGTGAGCGCGCATGCCCACACCCATAATTCTATGTGCCCCCCCACGCATGCGCGCACAACCCTCCCCTCCCGCCCCGCTCCTGGCACACGATGGCTGGTAGGCCCATTTTTCTTTCTTAACTGGCTCCCTAGGAGTGTCTGGAGGCTGGGGACAGCAAAAAAGTCACTTCCTGTCCCACCGGGAGTTGGGAAATGGGCCCTTTCAGGCCTCCGGAGGGCCTCTGAGGGAGTGGGAAAGGCTGTTTTCGCCCTCCGCAGATGCAGAGAGGATCTGGAGCCAGGTAAGAAAGAAAAGCGGGCCTTTCCCCCCCCCCCAGGCCCTCCAGAGGCAGGAAACAGCCTGTTTCCCTACTTCTGGTGGGCCAGAAGGCCCGAAAATCAGATGGCCGGCGCACGCATGTGTGCCACAGATGAGCTGAGCTGGCGTGCCCACTGATATGGCTACGCATGCCACCTGTGGCACACGTGCCATAGGTTCGCCATCACAGCTCTAGGACATCACCACGTTCCTTCTTCACAGACTTAATCCTTCCATTCCAGATCTTTCCAAAAATATTACATTCCTCTCCATATCTTTGAAGAAAACAAAGTAAGCATAAATCTATGTTGTAAAAACTACATTCACATTTAGCAACGATGTTAAATCTAGGCAAATTGGATAAGCATAAATAGTTCAGAGAAAGACAGTAAACAAGGATTGCTCAATTTGCATGCTAAATTCCATGCAAATAACATTGGAAAAAAAAATCTGGAAAGAGATTCATCTTCATCATGAACTTACATCTCCAATACTTGGAGCAGGGACTCGCACTGCAAGGCATCTACTCCTGATGGGTGCAATGACTTTTGATGTAGAATTGCAACAAAGAATTAATCTACAGGTGGCCATATACTTCTCCATTGTTCTTCGCAACGCATGCTGGGCATCCTTTGTAAGCTTGTCCACTTCCGTCAACAGCACCACTAAAAATAAATGAGCAATAACTTTTAGTTATACTCTCACTGTGTATTATCTTACTTTTTACTACATCTGAATTCAGAAGCCATGCATTTATGAGATTGAGAATAAGTTTTTCACCCCAACATTTCTATAAATATTCTAAACATATGGTAGTCCATCCTATTTATCCTCCCAATGAGAATGACACCCTCCCAAAAGAATCTGCATTACATATATTGCTAAAGATACAAAGTCACAGCACAAGTAAGCAGTTACAGACTCTTGAGGAAAGTCATCAGTGCTCTGGCATGGTGGAAGTGAAGTTTATATATATAAAAAGCAGGTGGTTGAAATCAGCCTTGTTTAGATTTGGGCAGGATGTGTTGATAGGTATTACTGTTATTTTTCTTTAACCAGCATGCTACTTTTCAGTCTTTACTGTGGTGATTAAATGCTGGTTTCAGCTAATAAGGAAGGAAGAATGTACTCTGGTCTATTTGCACCCACCCTTTCTTTTTAGCTTAGGCTGTTGCTTCTAAATAGTTTATAAATGGGTTTATCTCTATATGTCAGTTGACTATTAATTAGGCAGACTGCCAAGCTTCTGGGAATTTTATTGTATTCTTAAATTTAGTTTGCTCTAAAATCTTAATAGCTTCCTAGTTGAAATTGTTATTGAACCTATTTGTGTGCTTTGAAATGACTAATGTTTCATTCTTTACAAAAAATACTTTTTATTAAAGAGTTTACAATCCTAATGGTTCATGTATTCTCATAGCCACTCCATCTATTCATAAATCCAAAACTCACTATTTCTGCCAAAATCTTGGCAAAACATCGCTAAAGGGTTTCCAGGATTTTATAAAATACTCCATATTTTAGCCCTGATCATTTTAGCCAACCTTATATTCCTTTCTTTTGCTCCCAACAATTTTAATCTTTAGTTCCATCAAGTTGCTGTCATAGAATTAAATTTCCATGCAGGCTTTCTTCCTTCTCAATTTTTTTCAAAAGTTTTAGAAACACTTTTTTGTAAATTAAAAAACAGGTCTTCCCAGGACTTTTTTCATCTCTTGATTTGTCATTTTTGTTTCCACTCAGAGATGGAAACAAACAAGTGATACTCTGTCTTTTAATCCCCAATTTCTTGATTTTCCAATATTGTTCCATGAATTAGGATTTGTATCCTTTCCTCATCCTATCCATAAATTCTTCCACATTTTTGTCTGTCACATCTTCCACTTCTTCTTTATAATCATTTTCAAAAAATTAATTTACTGATGCAGAAATTATTGCTGTCAGAATTTACTCAATTTTTCAAAAGTCCTAAGATTCCAAATTTGTCTGGTTCCTTAATCCATTTTAAACTTTCTTAAATTCTTATTCAGCTTTTTGACATTTGTTTTATATTTCTTCAGGTTTTTAAACTGCTAGCTAACTTTTCTTCTATTTGGGACAAAGTTTACCTTATCAGGTACCCTGTTTCCCCCAAAATAAGACATCCCCTGATAATAAGCCCAATTGGGCTTTTGAGCACATGGCAATAAGGCCAAGCACTTATTTCAGGGTTCAAAACAATATAAGACAGGGTCTTATTTTCGGGGAAACACTGTAGTTTTTCAAACTTGCAGTTTGATAGATCTTTTAATTGTAAAATAATTGCAATTTCAATGATAAATAGAAAATGAAGTGATGAAGCCTTAGAGGTTCTATTATGGTTGAGAATTGTACGGTTTCCTTCATCTCCTCGTGCTCAAGAGGAACTGTCCAAAACACAAGTAGGTGATGTCTCATCCTCAGCTTATCCAGAAGGATTCCATTGGACCAAGCTTTCTGCCTTACTGGTTGTTAGGACAGAATGGTTTCCACTGTTTTGGTGATGTGTAGTTCACCATTTTCCTTATCCAGACATCTTTCATCATGTCTTTTGACTGCCAATTGATGCTTGAGGATGCATTCTGCAAATCTACCTATTCTTCCATCACTGTAGTTTTTGAAATCTTTATACTAGATGTTGTTCGTGATTCCTGTTTTGTCATCTCTGGAGGGTTTTCTTTTGTTTATAAGCTACAAAGCGAAGGAGCTGAAATAACTTGCTGGTCTTTAAAATTTATTTTTATATATGGAGAATTATCCTTTTTATGACTGAAGTGTGATTGGATATGTGAATGATTTTTAATGAATGTAAGTGATAACTTACTTTACACACTACTATATAACTGTTACACATAATCTATTTCTCCAAACAATCCTGCTTAGGAAAACGTACAACTGAACAGGTTTGTAAAAATAGCTTGCACAATTTATGTACAGACCTTTAAAATCACGTTGAGTATTTGTCTCAAGTTGCTGTGACTGTGCAACTGTCTTCAGCAACTCCTGTATTACAACTCGGTCACTGTTCCCTGCATCACTGAAAGTATAAAAATGTATCTTTTTTAAAAAAAAGATTTTTCTACAACTTCCACAATTTCCAGAAAGTATGACGAATAGAATGCTGAGAGTTGAAGTTCAGCAACATACCTTTTCCTCATATTCACATTTATGCAAAATAAAGTTGTAGGGAGTTCAATGAGGTTTTGGAGGGGGGGGTGCCTTTGACTCAGTATTGACTTCTAGCAACTGTCTGAGCAAATCCTTGCAGTTTTCTTGACAAGATTTTGAAAGTGGATTTGCCATTGCCTTCTTCCTAGGACTGAGAGGCAGTGACTTGGCCAAAGTCACCCTTTGTGCCTAAGGCAGGACTAGACTCATGGTCTTTTGTTTTTAGCCTGGTGCCTAAAAGAGAACACCAAACTGACTCCCTCAGTGGTACTTAATCCCAAAAAAACCGCACACAGAACTCTTTCCTTTATGAAGTTCTTAACATAAGCGTGGATTATAAATGTACAAACAAATGACACAGCTGTCACTAACAGATGGAATATTCCAGAAACTTATAGCTATACAGCAGACCTCTTTAATTTCAAATAAACTATGGTATCATATTGGACATTGTAATATGCATTATGTCTTGTTTTCCCATTTTTCTCATTTCTTCTCCTGAAAATTACTTACTTTCAAAAATGTCAGATGCACTGAAAAATAAAATTCACAACTTTTTTGCTTCACTAGTGATGATGGTAGCTAGTTTTTGCTGCATAATTTTCCTAAATAGATTATATTCTTTAAATTTCAATAGGTTGTAGCTCCATTTGCAATAAAAATATGTAACACTGTAAGTAAATTCAATAAGCTTTGTCTAAATAATTTTTTATTATTTTATTATTTTTATTTACATACTAAATTTTTATGCTGCCTATCTGTCTTATAAGGTGACTCTGGGTGGCTTATATTTTTTAATTTATACAACATAATCTTATGTGCAAATTAAGTTACAATAATATATTTTATACAGTGTATACAGTGTACAGTATATCTTTCAGTTTTCCATTCTCCCAAATATTTTTTCCTACTGGTATGTTACTTCAAAATTACTGGAAATTTTAATATATAAAATTCAATATCTTCTATATTAAAATTATTAACTTTTTAAAGTGAAAGAAGTAGCATTTAATACAGTAATATTAATCAACTGCACCATTTATAAAAGCCACAACTAAAATTGCATTTTCTTTAAACACTGCATTTTCCTGTACCAGAAACTAGATATTCAGAGCTGATTACAAGCATACCTTGGATTAACTTCAAGATGGTAGTTGCTTGCAATAGTGCTGATTTCAATTTTCTTTTTAGAGGGTGCCTGAAAAGAAATGATACTAAGCAAGATGAACTTTAGGAGATCAATACTAATGAGATGTAGCTCACATTATTGAACAAAAACAGTACAGTTTTTTTTTTAAATTCATACATATCAAGCATGGTGTGCTTTAAAATAATTCTGCCTTTCGTTCCATTTTAGTTTGAAAAATGATAACCTTTTCTCTGCTTTTTATTGCTTGCATTAATTACATCTCTCTTCACTTCATAGGAACTGCCTCTGAATTTCAGTGATGAAAAAGCTGTCTGCCAAGTTTTTCTAGAGTTGGGTGAGAAAAGGAACTTAGAGGAATAGCAAGGACAGATCAAACCAAAGAATAGCCTGTATTTCAAATGAAGAGGCGCTTTAAAAGTTGATTTCCATCAAATATCACATAAGATACACAGACACTGGATGCTTCAATGTAGTTTTCTCCCCAGGGGCCTCCTTGGAACTCAATGACCAAAGCCATCAGAATGCACATGATGGGGGAGGCTGCTGTAGTAGTATATTACTTGCTATTGAAAAAGTGCGGTTTGATGGCAAAAGCTAAACTAAACAAGGAATTACAATGAAGATCTTTTTTCACTTTGTGCAATGGTTTAGGCCCTGAAATACTGGGTTTCAAATCACACCAATTATTAAATACTGACACTTTTGATTTTCTCGATTAAAATGAAAAGCATTCCAAATATGAAGTGACAGAAGGAATCTCCTTAATAATGTATTTATTGATGGTTGCTTTACTCCCCAAGCTACTAACCAAGCAAAAGAACTCATTCTGACTGTTGAGGCATCATTTTTTTAAAAAAATCTTTTTTTATCAAATTATCACTGTGAGAAACCATTGGAAACTGTAAGGAAAAGCACAAGAAAGCTAGCTGATCTCTTGATCATAACTGCTGATTCAGAGTGAAACAGCACAAAGTATAAACTAGACTAAGCTAGGTCAAATTATTTCCAGTATCATACAGCTGAAGAAAGATAATACCACAAATGAATATTCTCCAACTAAATTTTCTGTAGAAGCAAAAGCCTACGGTAACAGAGTCCCACATGTTTGGCAGGACAAATACTGGCTACATTATAATGGCAGACAATAACAATCCCACTATTTTCTGCATTTGTCAGAAACTAATTGAAATAGAATGTTTTTTAGGGCACTGCATTTTAAAAACAGCTTTGACAAAGTGAGGTACATTAAGCCCTAAACTTATTATGGCAATTGGGACATGAATTTCCATCACTAAGTAACGCGCCATAAAGCGCAACCACATCACTTAACAACAGCAATTTCTGCAGTTGACCAAATCTCATGGTTGTTAGACAAGGCCACTGCCTGTCGGCTTCCCCACAAAGTCAGTGGAGAAGCCAGCGGGAAGTTGCAACTTGCAGGCAGATCACAAGCAGGCCACCAAGTAGGTAAGTGGCTGCTGCTAGATGGAGAGGCATGAAGAGGTGAATGAGGATGGGGGAGAGGTACAGCAAGACCCGGGAAAGCTGCAGGAAAATCATGGTGAGGCCTAAGAAAGGTGTGCAAGCATGCACGGGAGGCAAGGCAAGACTCAGGGAGGGTGTGAGTGCTAAGCACAGAGGGGCTAAAGGAGGGTGCACAGATGGTGAAGACTTACCCCAATGACTCGCAAACTTTCCTGCCCATTTTCCCGCTGATTTTCAAAGAAAAGGAAGGTAGCAAATGGAGATCACATGATCACAGGACACTGCAACTTGTTATAAGTCCTGATCACAATCATATGATTGTGGGATGCTAGGCTAGCCAAAATTCTGACAACTGGTCATAACCACCATTTGTTCAGCACCATCATAACCTTGAATGGTCATTGAATGAATAGTCATTGCGCTGAGGACTACTTGTACACCTAGGGCAGTGATGGCTAACCTTTTTGCCATTGTGTGCCAGAAAGGGGGGGCGGGGGAGGTTTGTGCGCGTTGTGTGCCCACACCCATAATTCTATGTGGGCCATTTCGGGCCTCTGGAGGATCTCCGAGAGGGTGGGGAAGGCTGTTTTCGCCCTCCCCAGCTGCATAGAGAGGATCTGGATCCAGGTGAGAAAGAAAAATGGGACGCCACCCACCTCAGGCCCTCCGGAGGCAGGAAACAGCCTGTTTCCCTACTTCTGGACTACTTCGGGTCCAGAAGGCCCAAAAATCAACTGGCATGTGTGACGGAGCTGAGCTGGGGTGCCCACTGATATGGCTATGCATGCCACCTGTGGCATGCGTGCCATAGGTTCGCCATCACGGACCTAGGGGAAGCTGGGAAAGGTGTTGAAGATACATAAACTGCTCTAATCAGATACATTTGAAAGAGCTGACCAGAGAAGAAAATATAAAGGGGAAGCATGATTTTAACACTCAAATACCTTGTTCTCTGCTCTAGAAAAAGAACTAGCAACAATCTATCAAATTATGGAGAAACAGATTTCAAATCAACAAGAGAAAAATCTTCCTACTGGAAACAGCTGTTTCACAAGTGAATAAAATGTGGTGGACTCTTTTGAAAAACTGATGCGAAGGTTAGATGGCCAATTCTCAAGTATGTTACAGTTGAATTTCGTACTGAGTAGGAAAATAGCTTTGCTGATTCCAAAATCCTATTCAACTCCATGGTTGATGACTTCTATGAAATGTGCTCTAACTGCCAATGTAAACTAGAAACTGCACATTTGGAACTGACTGCACATTTAGAAACTGCATATTTGCTTTGTATTGCATAACATTTGAGTTACTATTTATTACCTGATGTCTTGTCGAGTAAATTTCCTAGGCCTTGGACATTTCAAAAACAAAAAGCTGCCATAAAAGCTAATATAAAATCAGAAATGCATTTGGGGAAAAAGTCTCAATGCAAAACCAAAAAGCAGCAGCAAATATTATATACAAAAGCTAAAACAATCAAAAGCATCATAAAAAGTAAAGCAGAGGTTTAAATCTAACAGCAAAATAAATAGTCTCATGGCTGAACAAATATCTTTAGAGTGATAATGCCAAAACTACTCTCTTGCCATCTATATTAGTATCTTATAGAGATAGCTTTAGGGCAGCTTTGCCCTTACCAAAATCCAGGTGTGTTGGATTTCAGCTGCTATAATTACAATCAGCATGACAATTATGGGAATTAAAGTCACATATTCTGAAAAATATCAAGTTCAACAATATGGCTTTAGGAAAAGAGATGTGACGGGGGTCCCAATCCCTGGCCCGTGGCCCGTTAAGAACCGGGCCATAGACGCGGCAGGTGAGTGCACACAGTCTGGTGGTGGGTCTCAAACCTTTTTACTACCGGTTCTGTGGGTGTGGCTTGGTGGACGTGGCGGGGCTTGGTGGATGTGGCAGGGGAAGGATACTGTAAAATCTCCATTCCCTCCCCAATCCAGGGGACGGTTACTGCAAAATCCCCATTTCCTCGTGATCAGTTGGGACTTGGGAGGCAGAGAATAGATGAGGGCAGGGCCAGTCAGAATTTTTACTACTGGTTCTCCGAGCTCCTCAAAATTTCCACTACCGGTTCTCCAGAACTGGTCAGAACCTGCTGAAACTCACCTCTGGCACACACGCAGCACCATTTGCGTGTGTAGAGGACAGGCAAGCGCACTTGCACAGCTCTATTTGCATGAGTGATGGGCACGCATGTCGCCGCTTGCATAAATGGAGCTGTGTATGCTCACCCGCTGGTCATGTGGAACCATCCCCTCTTTCCCTCAGTCCACAAAGCTGAAAAAGCTGGAGACTGCTGTGATAGAATATAGTGAGGAGCTGGATTCTCAGAAGGGGGTGCATTTCAGAAAAGTAAGAGGCAATTTAGCCTACAGATGATGTGTGAAAGAGCAAAGACAGTCCCTCTCTAATAGTTCACAAAGTTTATGGTAGGTGTAGATAGTAGATAGTCAGTCTGGAAAGATTTTGTCTACAAGTATGAAACTATTCATAAGAACTCAGTTTGGAATAATTGCTATGTGTCATTCTTGGTTTTGGGTTTGACACGAGTGTTATCCAAATTTTGCTGAAGTACAACTCCCAACACCAAGCGCTAAAAGAAGGGTAGGTACTGGCAACAGCATCCATCTTTTCATTTATCTCTGCAGAGAATGCTTTAAAAATAGTCGATGTCTACTGTATATGTATCATTCTCTCACCAATTTTTTATCGAGGGGGGATCCAAAAACTCTTCCTATCCCTACCCTGTCAGAATCCTGTTCCCTACTTCAGAATCCCTGGAAATGTTTTATTTCTATTCCAGATAGGAGCAGTGGATATATTTAGAAAGGCATAAAGAGCCATATAGGCTAATTAAAGCTGTAAAAATTACAATGGACTCCCAAATACCCACAACTGGTCTAGAGCAGGGGTCTCTAACCTTCCGGACCTCAGGGACCAGTAAATTCATAACTTTAAATCCCGCGGACCACTAATACAAACTGCCTTATGACCGGCTGGGTGGGCATGGCTAGGTGGTCATGTAACTGGGTGGGCGTGGCCAACTTCATGTCACTCGTGTCAAGAGGCAACTCACCAGCCTCTACTCGCCCCTCTCCTCCCAGCCACTCCTCGCCTGCTCTCCCGGGCTCTTTACGACCCCAACAGGAAGCAGTTGTTGGAGCCAAGCAGCCACCATGAGAAAGAGTTGGCAAAACAGCTGGCTCAGTTCAAATTGGATCTGACCGAGAAGGAGGCTCAGCAGAAGCACCACACTGAGGACTACAAGCATAGGCTTTCCAAGCAGAGGGAAGAGCTGTGGGAGTGCAAGGCCAGGTAGCGGTGCCTGGATGATCAGCAGGCTGAGATGGTCAACCAGTTCAAGACCATGATGCAGCCCCACTGGAACAAGGCCCTGCAGCTCTTTGCCGCTGGTAAAGACCCTCCAGCCTTCACCCAAAGCCCCACACCAGGAGGCTGAAGCAGACCCCAAGTTGGAATTTCTGGCCTCCTCTAACCCGCATAAAAAGACTCCGAGGGGGGAGACTCTCTGCAGCAACACAAACGTTCATTGCACGTATCCGGCCCAGGGGCTGTAGTTTGAGAACCCCTGATTTAGTGCAATATAAAAAATGCAAATAATTTTTCTGCGGATCACCCAAATTTTCTCACGGACCACCAGCGGTCCATGGACCACCAATTGGTGACCGCTGGTCTAGAGCAGTGATGGCTAACCTTTTTGCCATCGCGTGCCAAAAGCGGGGGGAGTGCGGGGGGGTTGCGCACGTGAG
>JANHZT010006068.1:127158-140902 GCA_032468215.1 Stegonotus admiraltiensis | reverse complement strand
ATGCAATATGCTATATGCTAGCATATAAACCGCTTAGAGAGGGCTGTAAAGCACTATGAAGCGGTATAGAAGTCTAACTAATAACTAATAATAATAATAACTTAATCATAGCGCTTCTCAAAGTTTGACAAATATATGGATATAATAGTTTATATCAGACTTAAATCCGTTTTCAGTCATGGATGCTAATAGGTGATACATTGCTTCCAATGGTATAGCTTGTATTCTAAGAACGCTGTAGCACAATATATGACTTACTAGATTTGTACATCCCAGTGACTCAATGTATTATGTGCAACAGAATATCCACATTTACTTGGAAAAGAATTCTTTGATTTCTTAATATTTGCTCATTGCATTTACATCCAACATATTCTCTGAGAATTCTGCATATGGTAAATAATGGTCTATTTAATCTTATCCCCACAACATCCTTGTTAGTTTCTGCTCTTTTATTGAAATAATAAACTGTTCAGTTATACATTGGAGATTAGTATAGTGTGTTTATTTTTTTCCTTTTTTATTTAAACTAACAGATTTTTAGAAAGTTAAAGACACAACCACAGAACTAAAAGCACAACTAAGAAAAAAAATTATAGAAAGACTTTTTAGTAATACATTCTCCCCTTACTTTCCATTTGTTTCCCAATTGCTCATCTAAATATTTCTATTTTACGTTGAACATTGAAGGTTATTACTAATAACTGTTGTACTCATTTCATAATTAGTGATTGCATAACTGTTTTCTTAGAAACCATATTCCAAATGTATAATTGTGCCTTGTTGTGTGATGTGTAGTATATAAAGGAGCCATTCCTGCTTACATTTGAAAAGGCTCCTATTACAGAGATATATATTGTGGGAGTTGAAATTCACACATCTTAAATTTGCAGAGGTTGAGAAGCACTGACATAGACTGTTCTGTTCCCAAGGAGAGACAAATAGTGAAGAGATCCAGCATACATACATCTTAGAATACATACAATGTGTCTCGGGAATGTTATTAAAAATAAAACACAAAAGGCCATTCATATTAACTGTTTTAGTTTCTAGTACGGCATTCAAACATTTTCTGTAGATTGACTTCCTCTCTAAGGTATTCCTTCAGCAGCAAAGGAAATATGCTCAACCCTAAGGCATTTACTTGAAAGGCTTTGGGTTTTATTTATATATTTCACACATTTTGATCTTAAAATTGCAGGGAGAATAATGTTTTCTTTTACGTCTACCTGAAGGTTTATTTTCCTTGCTCTCAGTAGAACTAACACTAAAATTCACACTGATTTGCAAGAGGTACAATCTGTCTATTCTACTACTCAGATTTATACCGCATGGGTGTTCCAAGAACTCAAAACCCATTGAAATTACTTGATTTGTATAAAATGAATGATCTATCTGATGATGCCAAAAAACAGCTCCTGTCTTTTGGGCAGAAAAATAAGCATCTACTTGTAGATACCTCTTTCACTTTTCCTGAAAAATAATACGCCCATTAAAATAAAAAAAATACTTGAGAAGATACATGTTTGGACCAGGAACTGAAGCTAAATATCATGCTATCTATTTTCATTGCTGCTTCAGAAAAGTGGGAGGAGAGGAAGGAGAGAGAGGGGAACAGCTACTGTTAAGATTTCCAGATCTGTTTTTCCATTATGGGCTACTTGAACGCTAGTGTGAGTTTTGCTTCTCTGTTTTTCCCACAGTCAGTAAGACTTATCTGACAATGGAGTTAGTGTCAGCTGTCCAAAACGAACTGGGAGATACATTCCTTTCACCACTGCCATTGCTTATCATCAACACCCTCATTTTTTAAACTCCAGTTAATTTACAGGCATAGAAGGTCTGGCTTTTTTTTTTTTTTTGCTATTCCTGTTGCTGGTTTCTGCCTTCACTTTAACTCCACAAAGTTTTATGGAATTGCACAGCAATTAGATTAGGTTCAAAGAGCCTACTGTAAGAGGTGAATAGTAATATACTACAAATGTAGTAATACACATTTAGGCTCTGAAATATATTACATAAACAATACAGGTAGTCCTTGACTTACAGCCACAATTGAGCCCAAAATTTTCCATTGCTAAACAAGGCTGTGGTTAAGAGAGTTCTGACCTATTTTACAAACTTTTTTTGCCATAGTTGTTAAGCAAATCACTGTGGTTGTTAAATGAATTGTGTTGTTGTTAAGTGAATCTGGCTTCCCCCATTGCCTTTGCTTGTTGGAAGCCAGCTGGGAAAGTTGCAAATGGTAATCACATGACCCCAGGTTTCTGCAACCATCTAAATACATCCCAAGTGCCAAAATTTTGATCACATAACCATGGGGATGCTGTGATGGTCGTAGGTATGAAAATTGGTCATAAGTCACTGTTTCAGTGCAGTTGTAACTTCAAACATCACCTAGTGACTTACAACTAGTGAATAGTTGTAAGTCAAGGACTACCTGTAATACATTTAATAAACAAATGTTTATGAATCTATACAGTTATTTAAATGACAACAGAACTTTAAGAGATTCTGCTGGATTTATATGTCAGACATTAGCATTAGCTAATATTGTCAAAAGGAAGATAGAACTTTCTTTCGTTTAGGATCCTTAGTGTTTTTGTGGTACCGATACACTGTCTTGCCAGAATAGCGATACAGTGTTCTGACTCTCACTGCTGTTTTAACTGAGAGCAGTCCTTGTTGGTGGATGGGGGTATTATTTTGAAACTAAATTGCAAGGCTTGTTATTCCTAAGGTACAGGCAATTTCCTCATGACGGTACAAGTAACTGATCAAAATTGGGGTGATCTTAGCAAAACGTATTTTGGAAGGTTGAGAGGCATGTTTTGTTGTTGGAAATTCTAGAAGGAAGTCACTGCAACACATCTGAAAGGCAGCCCGTTGGGGAAAATGGAATAGAATTTCTCTTCTTTGCCACTTCTGTTTTATTTCTAATAAATTATTAAATGATTAGCCCCATTCCAGAAGTATGTACCAAGAAAGGACAGTACATTCAGTGATAAAAGGAAAAATAGTCTCAGTTGAAGAAACATGGAAACATGTTGTCAACCTGCAAACAAGAGTTACGCAATGGTAAGATGGGCAGTCAATACATTTGATAAGCAAGCAAACTACTGACAGAAGGAGCTTCCTTCACTGGATTTTTAAGCAGCATCACTCACATTTTATTTGTAGAGCTGGTATTTCTGTTCAAGAAATAGCTTTCCTTCGATCTTTCCAGAATTATCTTTCTGTCATTTGAAGTAAGCCAACTAACGTGCTCAAGTCTTAATTGGAGCAGGCCATTAAGCATGGAACTGAAGCATAATACAGAGTTCTCAGCTACGCCTTAAAACACTGAGATTACATTTCTTTTTGCCGACTTGTTAATATAACAGAGGCATTGATATTTCCTGCTGACAATAAACAATGAAATGCTTTTAAAGCTAATGGAATACATATGTTGGAGTCTACTAAAAATGTTAGAGGAAAAGACTTTTAGAGATAGAAAAAAACCCCATTTTGATCCTTCCATGGTGCATTTAGAGTAAATTGACTTGGTTTTCTTTTTAGGAAGACTCTTCAGTCCTAATTCCAAATTAAATTTATAGGGTGTGTGTGTTTCCCCCCAACGTATTTGGATTGCGCCAAATTAGAATACAGCCCTAGACTTAAAATTTTCACAGTAGGTATACACATGGATATTTGCCAGCGTGGTGACATCTGTTGCACTTCAGATTCACCTGACACATTCTCCAGCTTGTTGCCCTAGATTAGTATGTCCAATATCAGTTGCTGAGTGTATTGTGACATCACCTGTGTGCTCCAGGCAACAATGGAGCTTGCCAGGCAAAAATGCTCTTGTCATTCTAATAAACGGATCAAGATTTTGTGGATACTTCTGAACCCAGCATCTCTTTTTATACTAGGTTTGGAAGACAAGTGAGTTTCTGTGTGCTTCCAATAATGTGAGTTTCAAAAATTCTGTTTAATGTCATAATGGGATTAATTAGAAGACTCCATCATAATTTTTTAAGGAACAAGAGGCAGACAGGTAGGTATGTGGAAAGAGATTTGTCAGCTTGCATGAATTTTGGAAAGGAGAAAAGTTTCAGGTCACTGAAAGCTAGGGTATCCTATATGGACAATAAAGTTTAAATTCCTATGCAGTTTTTTCAGAGATGTATCTTATCTGGAATTTTATTTGAATGGTATTTGAATAGCCCTACCCTTTCTTGGAAGCTGGACTGCGTAGAAGTCTTAGGCTGCCCTAGTGAAATACAGGTAGTCTTCGACTTATGACCACAATTGGGACCAGAATTACCCTTGCTAAACAAGGCAGTTGTTAAGTGAGTCACATCCAATTTTATTACCTTTTCTACCACAGTGGTTAAGTGAATCATGCAGTCTCTAAGCTTCCTCCACTGACATTGCATCTTGGAAGTTGACTGGAAAGGTCAAAATGATGATCACATGATCCTGGGACACTGCAACTATTGTAAATATATGTCTCTTGTCAAGTGCCCATATTTTAATCACATGATTGTGGGGATGCTGCAAAGGTCACAAGCTGTAAGTAATTTTTTTTTAAGTGCCATTATAATTTTGAAGAACCGCTAAACAAATGGTTGTAAGTGAAGGGCTATCTGCATCAAAGGACGAAGAATCAGTAACAATGTTTGTCCTACTATTTCACCAGGCAGGAGATGCTCTTTCTTGAATCCAGCACTAGATGGTTCTTTGGAGGCTAGAATGGGGTGAAGAGGTCGTTTTAGCAGCCCTGCTAAAATGCCTTACTTCCAGCCTGTTTCCTGCAAAGACTGGTTGGCAAGAAAGCATGAGTCTTTTTTGTTTTTGTAAACTGACAAATAAATGGGCATCAAATGTTCAGGAAAGATGACTAAATCTTGCCCATGTTTGCAGACAGAAAATTGGACTATAAAATAAGTAACTTTTACAGCAAACATCCAGCGGTAGCAATCATGTTGTCACCAAAATATATGAGCATTTATCACCTCCTACTTGCCCTTTTATAAAGTGTGTGATTCAGGTTCATGAAGTGATATTGTGTTGTACTATTTGTCATATATCTGGGATGCTGTTCGTTTTGCCCAGAGGTCTTCAAACTTGGCAGCTTTAAAACTTGTGGATTTCAACTCCCAGACTTCTCCAGCCAGCTCTGGTTTTGCCAAATTATAGTTTTGTGCCTTAGACACTAGAGATCCCAGCGTAGAGCCTGACTTGCACTGCGTTCCTGACTATTGTTCAGGGCCAGTATTATAGCTAATGATCCATAATAACTTTGATTGTATTTATGACGCCACAACTATTATTTCTTAATCTTGAATTGGTCACTATCTAATGGCTTAAGCTACCTTCCAAAATTATTGTAAGGAAAAAGTTTCATGAATCATAAGTGGAATAAAAAGCATATTATTTCATATTTTACATTTACAGAGATGTTGATCTTCCCTACAGCACACAAACTAATATTTTAAAAACTTAAATGTCTCCTTAAAAATCTTAGTTTTCCAGGAAGATACCAGATTTACTCAAGACACAACTTGATGGAATATATACTAAATTGTGGTCTCTAAAACTTGTGTGGTCCTAGTGTTACTAATGTAGTGGTTAAAAAGTAGCTTTCTGATCTATGCCTGGACAAAGGCCTAGCAAATTCCATAATAAAACATGACATTTTTCCTACCATCCAGTTAGCAATTTCAGGGGGAGCCTCATGTAGAACAAATCACGGTGGTCATGCTTCTGGGTTATGAAGATTACAAACAGATCAGTACCATTTAGTCTGCTGCATTAATTGATTAAAGATGTTGACTAATTACAAAGTTTCTCCTTTTACATCATCATCGTCACTGAAACTTGAGGAAACTATAGCTGTGAAAAGAAAACTTATTTATTTGTATCTTTCAAATTAAGGACAAAAAAATATAACAAGAATTTGTTTATAATGAGCACCATTATATACACATAGATGCAAATAGTCCTAAATTAGTAACAGTAATTGGGACTGGAATTTCTAATTTCTTAGAGAGATTGCTGCTAAGGAACATAGTCAGAAAGCACAAGATCACATGATTGCATTGTTTAGGAATGGCAATCCCAGAAGTTTCTGTTGTTAAGTGAAAATCGTGAGTTGTTAAGTGAAGACATGGCAATTTCCTCCCAGCTTCCCACAAGCAAAGTCAAAGCCGGGCCAGAGGGCACTGTGAGTTTTCCACTTTCTGGCACCCTAGAAAGCTGGCTAAAATGGTTTTGAGAACTTTACCACTGTCAAGGCTGGTGCAGAGCACTAAATTGGGCTCAAAACAAGGCTGCTGAACACATGTTTGGAAGTTGGCAAGGAGATTATTTCCGCCTTTTCCCATGCTTAATAAACCAGGATATTCCCCCTATAAAAGCTTAACATCTCATTCCTGTATCACTGTCCTGATTAGTAGGTGTTTTCCTGCATGTTAAACATATCAGGGAGGAAGGCAAATTCTGAGGATTTAACCAATCATTTTCCTTAACATGCCTTTTGCATCCCAGATCAGGATATTTCATTTACAGCCAGTTTGATTTAGTGATTAAGGCACCAGGCAGGTAACCATGAGTTCTAGTCCTGTTTTAGCCATGAAAACCAGCTGGGTGCCTGTCATTCTCCCAGCCCAACTCACCTCACAGGGTTATTGTTTGGGAGAAAATAGGAGGAGGAAGATGTGTTGGATATGTTTGCTGCCTTGAGTTATTTGTAACAAATAATAATGACTGGAAACAAACAAAAGAATCACCATCTGATAGCAAGCCAAAAGCGAAGCAACAGATGCAGGATAAGGATCGCCAAAGGGGGCAACTAATTATATGCTGGTATGGTTATTGATGTACTCAAGGATGGTGGATAATACTCTTAACATGGCAATAAGGCAAGGGCCATAGTATAATTTCTTGGTTGGTATCCTAAGATTGAATTTTAAGAATTAACTTGACTTTTAAGAAAAGAATGGGCCAAATCCACCAGAAATTAATTTCACAGGATCTTTCTGCTTTCACGTGACATTTCCTGAGTTTCTGGTTTTTTAGGGTGGCTGTTGCTTCCAGAACATTTATAATTGGGTGCTTGCAGGTATGGCCAGAAAGGGCTGTTGAGCCCTCACTAAATATAGGACCAGGCCTAGCCTTCTCTCCGTGTGGTTTGTGTCCTGAATCTTGAGTTTGGGGAACCGAAGAAGCTTCTTGGATGAGAAGCTAAACGCCTTCAAGGAAAAAAACAAAAAACAAAAGTCCAGTTGTGTTTTGAAAAAGCACTTTTGGGAGTTTGGGGACATGTCTAACCAAGAAGGAGCCCTAAAAGTCTGAAGTTGGTTGGGAAGGCGGGTCCCACGCTCCGGGGAAGGTTTCACTCCGGCAGGAGGAGAGAATTTGGGACTGGAAGTGGCGCGAGGCTCTTGCTAAAAGGAAAGGACCCCGGCCACTATGGCGGTGACCCCTTCGGGGGCGGTTTCCTCAAGACGCGCTGGAAGGAGGCGACCGGAGAGCGCAGCCGAGAGAGGAGAAGCGGAGAGGTACTGAGGAGCGCCAACCCCGCCGCACATCTACCCGGCGCCCTGGCGGGACTCCAGAGCTCGGGCCAGCCGCCAACCAAGCTTGCCGCGCGGATCTCTCTGGGCGGCCGCCGTCGACTTGAGTTAGGCGTCGGGGATTGCTTGAGCGTCTGAGCGTCTCCGGGACTCGGAGGTGGAACCCGGCGCGTCGGGCATGCGAGGCGGAGGCTGCTAGGATGAGCTGGAGGAGGCGAGCTGCTCAAGCCCAACTCCGGAGGACTTTCAGCGAGCAGCTCCGGGACTCCACGGCCAAAGCTTGGGATTTACTTTGGAAAAGTCTGGGCGAGAGGCGGCTGGCAGGTCAGTCGGGGGTCAGTGAGTCCGCTGCTCCTTCCCTGCGGGACGGGGCAGCCCCAGGTGCCTCCTAGCCTCAGGCGGGGCGGCGCGCGGTGCGCCGGGAGGTCGCGTTACTTGTTTCTTTCCCGCGTCCGCTGGGTTGGGCGGCGGGAGAGTTACGGGGCAATGTGACCCCCGCGGGTTGCCGTCTTGCAAACGTTCAGAAATCCGGAGAGCGAGCGATCCAAGCGGGCTAGTCGAATAGCAAATAGCACTTCGACTTAAAAACCGCTTTTTACGCAGCTCCTCTCTAAAGCGCTTTACCACGGAGTCAGCACATCGCAGCCTCTTCACTTAGGTGCGGGGAGGGACGGTGTGGGGGGGGGGAGTCGGATCGAATGTGTAAGTCTCGGCTGATGCGGTATAGGGATCCCCGCTACGTTGTGGCTGCGTGTTTACAAGCGGAGATGACTCCGCTGCTGCTCTGGCATGGAGGAGTAGAAATGTAGCAGCCGGTTTTAGGACACCCTGGATTTTGGGGGCAGGAATAGTAAGGTAAATCTTTGGTTAGTCGGCTTATTATTACAATATTTTTCTCGACTCAAAAGGGTGTATTTGCTACCTGTGGACATACAAAGTTTCTGTTATATATGTGGGTGTAAGCAATCTGGTACTTTCTGGTCTTGTTTTTTCCTGCCTCCTCTACTTGTATGCTAGAAGCTGAACATTCAGAGTCTGGCAGCACTTTTTCCAATTAGAAATGTTCATTAAAAGTCATAAAGCTACAGCTCACAAAAAAGGTGCAACCAGCCTACTACTACTACTACTACTACTCCTTCTCCTCCTCCTCCTCCTCCTCCTCCTTCTCCTCCTCCTCCTTCTTCTCTAGGCTGGGCTCTGTATGACTCTGGCTATTCATCTCTATTTGGAAGGAATTCAGACAACAACACCGGGCACTTTTTAAATCACCTGTCCCAGAATTTGAGTAATATTAGCAAAAGAGGTGTAGTCCCTACATAAGGATGGTCACATTCTGGAAATATTTGTTGAGGGGTAATTTCTGTGTGGCCATGGCGGTTAAGAATAAAGTTGGATAAATCTCTATATATCCATGAAACATGAAGTTGGGCTCTTGATATGTTTGCCTATGTTATTTTCAAATGATTTGCTTCAGTAGACAATCTTGAATTCCTGTCCATCTGTCACCCCACATGTGGGTTATGCCCTGTTCTAAACTTTCTATAGTTTAGGATTGTTTAGTGGGAACCCCACCCGTGTATATCACTGACTAGGAAGAGCTGCTGAACCAACTTCAGTTTGTTTTTGAAACCTCACAGATCAACACGCTTATCCTTCAGTTTCTTGTTCTATAAAATTCTTGTCCTTTTCTATCTTAACTATATTGTAGTTATTCCTCTTGACTGATCCAATTTTATCTGCATTTTTTTTTTAAATCCATTTTCTGCTTCCAAATCTTTCCTTTCAGCCTGTGGTATTTGTTCTTTAGAATAGTTGCAGACACACATGACAAAATAATCTGAGTTACTTGTTTTGCAAGTTGACATAAACTAGAAGCAGGGCAAAATATCAGAACGTAAATGTATAGATGCGTTGATGAAATCAAAATATATTAAATCTGTATCTTCCTATTAAAGGAAATTTCCCACACAGACAAGGAAGAGTCTTGTCAACATTTTAAAAATAGTCCCTACTTTGGATCATGATGGGATATGAGTGGGAACAAAGAAGGAAGGGGCCTTGAATGGAGTAGTTTACATCATTCAGAGCCACTGTATATGTATATTTTTCCTCATTTGGGTCATTTTCAAACTTGATCTTTTTTTTGCTGGCTTTGGCTCCATTTTGTTGTTTCAGCGCAAATAGGGTTGGGGGGTTTTTTGTCAGAGAGAGAGACCAACACAGTCCTGATCCTCTTTATATAATTTATTTTCAAGTTCCTATTGGATTAAAACACATAAGATTTGTCTGATAAGACTTGGTGTGAGTAGATCTACACTGACCAATGGCAATTACCAAATTGTTGTTTACTGTAAGTATTTTTGTCCTGCTCCAGCTCAAACAACTCTTGGCAGTTTACAATAGAATAAAAGCATAATGAACACTTCCTAAAAAACCGTTAAAGTTAAACATGGGTGCCTGGTTATTACAGCAACCCAAAAAACTCCACCTCCAAATGACCATTCAAATAAAGTAGCCTTTACTGCCTTATAGAAAACCAATGGAGGCAAGCTATTCCCCAGCATACAAGGACTCTGCCCTTAGATCCATTTTCTCTTGACTTCTCATAGGGACTGGACCTTCAGCATTCCTTCACTGCAAGTGTGCACATGCTGGACAGATTCTCCTGGAGAAGACAGTCCCCAAGGTATCCTAGAGCCAAGCCTGATACTTTTAAATCTATGTTAATCTTCATATTTTCCAATTTTAATACATGTGCTACTTAGGTTTACAAACGAACCTCTGTATGATCTGCTTTAGATTCTTTCCCAGGATCACCTTCAGACTGATTGATCAAGTACTGTAGTTTTATATTATATCTGCGCACGCATGCAGTATGTATGTATATATGTACCGTATTTTTCCATCTATAAGACACCCCCACCATGTATAGGACCCCCATTTTTCTTACCCAAAATTCAGAAATCAATATTTTAAGCAATCAGAAATTTCGCTAGTGAGGCTAGATTGCAGAGATAAGGTATCGGCAATTTGGTAACCACAGTTTTCCTCTCGCCCCCAACCCATGTATAAGATGCCCCTCCATTTTTAGGTAAATATTTTAAAGAAAATGTATCGTTTTATACACAGAAAAATATGGTATGTATCTTCACAACACTGTTTCTTGAGATGAACTGGTTTCTTTTGATACCTCCTTTTAGTTTTTTTTTTCCTTCATTGGAACTATATGTAGCTACACTTCTGTTTTTTAGAAAGTCCTGCCCAATTTCCTTTCAAATTTGCTTCTCCCTGAGTGGAATGCATACTACTTTCAAGCTAAATTTATTCTGTAAAGAAGACATACTTTTCCTTGGTTTCACGCATTACACTTTCATTGTAGCACTGAATTTTAATTTCATAGTTAAAGTCATTTCAGTCATGTTATATCTAAACATGAATCAGCTATTGTTAAATGTCATTTGAGCCCTTAACCTAATTGTCAGAAACTCTACATATACACAAATAGATATTTAGGATACATTGAAATAATTTCTGTGAAAATACCCTTAGGATATACATAGATTTCATGGTAACTTAACAAAATACTCTTTTATTTAACTTAAAAAAATCTAGTAAAATAAAAAATACCCTTTTTATATAGAAAATTATCTAGTAAATACAGGTAGTCCTCGACTTATGACCACGATTGAGCCCAACATTTGTGTTGCTAAGTGAGACATTTGTTAAGTGAATTTTGCTCCATTTTATGACCTTTCTTTCCACAGTTGTTTAGTAAATCCCTGCAGTTGTTACATTAGTAGCATAGTTGATAAAGTGAATCTAACTTCCCCGTTGACTTTGCTTGTTAGAAGGTTGCAAAAGGTGATCACATGATTCCAGGACCCTACAATAGTCATAAATGTCAGTGGTGGGTTGTCCCCGGTTCGCACTGGTTCTCCGCCCACTGAGCCCAATGTCATCAAAACACTTCTGCACATGTGCAGAAGAGCACACACGCGGTCCTGCTGCAAACCGGTAGTAAAGGTAAGTAGAACCCACCCCTGATGATATGAGTCAGATGCCAAGCATCTAAATTTTGATCGCGTGACCATGGGAATGCCACAGCAGTCATAATTGTGAAAAACGGTCATAAGTCACATTTTTCAGTACCATTGTAAGTCAGTAAATGAACTGTTGTAAGTCGAGGGCTACCTGTACTAAGAACTTGTCACTCATGCTTTATATATGATTAAGGTGAAGACATAAACATGAACTAGCAATTTTTTAATGGCTGACCAAATATCCAGTGGGTTGCATCAAAAAAGGATATAATATTTTCACACTGCTATAAAAATAGTCCTCAAATTATGGCCACATTTGGGGCTGGAATTTGCATCATAATTGTTTCTTGTCATAACTTGAATCATCACATGACTGGACCCATTTTACAACCATTTTTACCATTGTCGAATCACACAGTCATAAGTGCAAATCCAGTTTAACCAATTGTGTTTTTTGCCAGAAACAGATGAAATAGTCACTAATTGTGATCATGTGGTTGCAGGACGCTGTAACCAGTCATAAAGGTGAACCAATTGCCAATCATTTAAACTGTGATCATATGAATTGAGAGTTGTAACTGACTTTTTCAGAGGTGATGGTTAATTTGAACTGTCATTAAGCAAATGATGGTCAGTCAAGGATTAGCTGTATTGGGGAGACTGCATCGTTACAAGGGAATTGTGGTCCAGTTGTGGTTGCTACAATACAGAATGGATATTGAGGAATTAAAAAGAGCAAGAGGAGAATGATAATAATGGCAAGAGACTTGGAAGCTAAATCACATGAAGAATAGTTATTAAAAATGGAGTATATTTAGCCTGAAGAAGAGAAGCCTACAGGGAGAGACATTAGCAGTCTTCAAATACAGTACTTGATGGTTAAGGTGAGGGATGTGGATTGATTTTCTGTAAGTCCCAAGGATAGGACATGAACCAAAGGATAGAATCTTTAGATAGTGATATCCACACTCTAGAAAAGGAAGAATTTCCTAACCATGAAAGCGATTGAACAATGCAACAGCCAATCTTCTGGATTTGTGAATGCTCCAACACTGGAGGTTTTCAAGCAAAAGTTGGATGGGCGTTTGTCTGAGCTGGTATGACGATTTTTCAATTTGAAACTTCATTTTCTTAAACTAAGCCGTAGAAGCTATTTTGATTGCATTGATTTCAAACTGGCAGGACTGGGGCTAAATCCAAGAGGATGATTTGTTCTTTATTTCTTCTCCCTTTGAAGCTGTTTGTGATTGATAGGTTTGGCATCAACCCTGCTTCCCAAGTTCTGTTTTTGTTTTCTTTCATTAAAAAGATTTTAATTACAAAAATGGGGAAATCTTCCAAATAAGATAATACATGTGCAACAGGGAGGGGGAAAAACATGGTAGATGCTGAAGGTAGTTTTTGAAAAAAGTATTGCTTGTTGATGTAATTCAGTACATGAAGATGTAGATCAAGGTGAAAGGTGACAGTTTTCACTTAAGCAAGAAAGCTTTTAGTGTTGTAATGTTATCAATTGATTTTTTTTCCAATTCTATTAAATACATGAAGGTGGAAGTAGTATGACTATTGCAGATCAGCTTCTGATGGGACCAAATGCTTTCTTCTGTATTCATCTGTGTGCATGCTAAGAACATTTTTGCAAATTCTCCAAAAGTTTACAGAGGAGGATAAATTAGTTAAACAGAATTTTTCTGTAGTGGGATTTGGATGTGTTTCAGAAAACTTAGCTACTTATTCTTTTGATATTTTGCGGACAAATTATATCTCTGACTTTTTAATGGATGTTATTAATAGGTTATCAAAATCGTTTTACATGGGCATTTTATCTTGTGTGTTTTTAATCAGAAAGTATCTTATAGTTGATTGGCAACTTTACATTAGAATTACTGACATTCTGCTTTTCTCTACTAAATAATAAGAAATGGTAATCTAAGTATATGATTTCAATTATGAAAGAAACTGAATGGCAGTGTATTCTATTCAGATTGATTTTGGAATTAATGTTAATTTTTTTTTTAATGTATATGCCGCCCTTCTCTGGAGACTCGGGGCGGCTTACAACGTGTTAAGCAATAGCCTTCATACTTCTGTATATTTATACAAAGTCAGTTTATTGCCCCCTACAAACCGGGTCCTCATTTT
>JANHZT010006068.1:98026-109435 GCA_032468215.1 Stegonotus admiraltiensis | reverse complement strand
TTTAAGGAGACTCACTCATGAAATATTCTCCAAAGTCCAAATGTGCCCTGCTGGGAATCACTGCTGGGCACATACATATTATAGGATAACTCATTCTGCCATATTTCTGATGAGACTACTCACCATATGCAACCATGTCATCTTCCAGAGAACAAGAACAGAGAATAACAGAGAAGACCTGGTGATACACTTAAACTCAAGGACATAAAAGGACTAGATATAATCTTCACTCAGCTTTGGTCTTTGAGTAAATCCAGATCGTACCAGTGTCACTTCAAACCAACCAATGTGTCAACGTAGCAGGCTTGCCTCCCAGTCTTAAATAGGTGATGTATCTATTAAAAACAACTTAGTGAGAAATCAGCAGGTTGCAACTGTCAAAACTACTGTAAGATGCAAGCTGGGAAAAGCTTTGTGTATATGTTTGGGGTGCGTATATGTTAATGACTATTTCTGAAGAGCTGTATAAAGAAGCTTTAAAAGGAACTCCTGAATAATGGAGGGAATTTTTACTGCCATCTGACAAAAGAATGCTACAAGTAAACTTCTGGACAAAGTTCTGTTAAGACTGTGCCAGAATGAATACCTCTCCTCTTTCGTTCCCGCAAATTCTCCTATCACAACTCCCCAGTGCCAAAGCATGCACTGTTTGTGTTTGCTTTTCAGCGTGATATGTAGCTACAAGTGCCTGCACAGCCTTCACTTTCCTCTGCAAGGCACGCTGTGTACTTTCACATTCTTGACTTTGACTGATTGGCCCTTTCCGATCATGTGAGGGAGTTGGAATCCTGAATTGTAGCTTTTTTGGCACTCCTCTTTTTCTCTCTTTTAAATTGCTTGCTCTTTGCAGCTCCTTGGGCTGCCTCCTTCTTTCCTCTCAGTACTTCAATTAGATTGAGGAATTCTCATCCAGGAAAACTGCAGCAGCATTTTGTTTTTTGTTTTTGTTTTGCTTTGTTTTTTTAAAAACGGGGCACAGATGTTTAAGCAAATGGCTAGTACGTCAGACTCAGGCTGCCTCTGTGTGAATGCTATGTCAACAGGAGGCCAAGAGATGTACTTGCTATATGATCAAACTGCAAGACGCTCTCCATACAGGAAAAGTAGGATCCTAGCACGCCAACAGCTTCTGACTAAAATTCAACAGGGTGAGTCACTTGCCTTGAGTTTTTAACGGAAACAAATGTTTGGGTTATTCTTCTTTTTTTAACTCATCTGGTCAGTATTTCATATTGTGCTATTTATCTAGTTCAGTTATTTTGGTTCTTGGAAGCAGTCAGAATGAAACATTTCAATTTCAGCTTAAAATATACACCTGCATGTGCTATGTATGAATAAGTGCATTGTATTTCTGCAGTATTATCCTTCTGCCTAAATCTGCACAGTCTCCCCCACCCCCTGCCAATCAATTGTCTGTTTTTAATTGCTATTAGTGACCCTTCTGCAGTAAATATGTGGAGTGGCAGAACCATACATGACAGATTGTCTCCCATACAGACATGAACTGCTGAGATCTTTTTTTTAAATCCATTTATTGATTACTATTCCTCTGTGTATTTATTTCAATAATTTAGAAAAGGTAAGAATAGATGGACCCATGTCTCCAGAGGACTCGCAAGGCATGTTCTAAAGCACATAACATTTTGTGGAAATCTCAAGGCCACTCAAGCACCCTCATTGGGCATGTCAATTTCTTCTTCCAATCTATGTAATTGTGATGCTAACGGAATGGGCCATTTGCCAAATTGCATATAATCAAAGTGAACTTTGGAACCTTGGTGCAAAAAGCTGATGATGTGTACACACACACACACACAATCTGAACGAATGTTTCAGAAGTTAAGTGAAATATCTGAAGAGAGGATATCAAGTGCCCTATATTCCCACTTATATTTAAGAAACGGGAAGCCAAGGCACCTGCAATACTGCCTAGAATAAATCAACTGAATGCCAGTAGCACATATTAAATCATGAAAAGCCGGCAAGAGTAACAAAGTTCTGTGTGATTTCTTATTTTCCTAGTTGGGTGCGTGATGTATGTTTACTCAGTAGTAAATCTCATTGAATTTAATAGGGAGTTGCAGCGAGAGCGGTGACCTTTGGAATGCAGATCTAAATTGTTATTACTGCTCAGTTGAAGTTGTATGTGAGGTGAAGGGAAATCCCATTATATTTATTAAGAAACCATGCATATTTCAGCAATAAGCCGCTGATGAAGGAGATTGTTCCCTTGGCAATGGAGCAAATCGTTGTTTTCAGTACAGTGTCAGGAACTGGAGATATTTGGAGGATGCTGCTCCTTGCTGTGGCTCTGCTTTCAGGAAGGATATTATGTCATGCATAATTGTGACCGAAAACAATTTTTCCTTTTGGTCTTATGTGAGTACTCCAAGCTGTATAAATTCAGTCTGCGTTTATAAGTGATGTTTCCAGGAAAAAAAGAAGAAAGACTTCAAAAACTTCAAGATCATATCCATAATGTAATGATGATAGATATTTTTAATATTTAATTATGTGCCTCCAATTGTATTTTTCCCATTAAAACTTTAAAAAGGGCTTAATTCCTCAGGAATATGTGCAATTTTAAAGTAAGGCTATAAGTCCTATCATTTTAGAAACGTTCATTGTGATTTTGACTTGCTAAGATTTGCTCAGTTTCTTGGGGGTCTTCTCAATAATATGTGGCCGATGAAAACAAGAAAAAGACTTTTTGGTTACTTCTCTGTCTGATCTGAAATAATCAGGAAGACGTGTTTCATTTCTAATATTTTTAGTTAGAAACATTGCTTTTCTGGGTTAGGTTGTTATGTTCTAAAGCAATACACATGGAGAGGATGAAATTGAGATGGCTATCATACTACTACATTAATATTGTTTGTTATATATGCAAAATATGTTTTTTCTAGTATTTATTTTATACAAAATGAATTTCACTGGCATTTTTGTTTAGCTTGATTTTAGTATATATTTTTTTCCTGAATACTGCACTGTATGGCATTTTGGGTTAGAAATATAGAATATTAAGATTGAATACATTTTTAACCAAATTACCTAAATATCTGAATCAATAATACACTGTGCAAAACAATAACATATCTACAAATTATTTTCTTATGTTGTATTGAATTTCTCTATCTGGAAAGCATTATGATGAATTTTATGAATCTTGAGGTTTTGTAGGTTTCACTTGAAACCAATACTGGAAACATTTTTCCAAACAAGTGTAATAGGGCTTGGACTCTGATGCAAGTGATACATTTTGATCCGGCTGTATATACAGTAGTTGGATATGTCAAAGAAGCCATCAGCCAGGAGACATAATTTTTAATTTATCCCTCTGGATGTTACCAATATGGCAGATCTTGCATATATAATGGCTTGTTGTCCAGGCCAGGAAATTTTCTTTCTTGTAGAACAAAGGTTGTGTATGTGAAGATATGATAGTATGGAGAAAAATCCATTCTTCCACTTGAGCCAAAGAATTTACTATGTAGAGTCAGCTGTTAAAAGCTGAAAAGGTTGAGTTTTTAAGGTTGCCATTACTTGTCTTCAGTTTTCAAGAAGCAGTAGTGTATTTGAGACTATAATGTTATAACCAGCTGACAGATAAAGTGATGTTGGATTAGAAAGTGCCAGAATGACTTTGATTTGTAGGAAAATCAACAAAATAATATGGTGTTTTGTCAGTCCATATGTGTAAACGAAGGTTTCAGTAGAAGAGAATACTGTATATGTAGCTCAGGGTTGAATGGGAAGTCCTTGTTGCTCTCTGAGCCTGGCTGTTTGCTTGGAGAATATTTCATTATCTAACTACCGGCATCGGTGTTGGTGAGGTTGCACCCTGTTTATATATAGTACTTTGTCCTCCCAGTGTTGATGAGAATGATGTGGTCTGGTCTTTTTATTTATTTTATACCTTTTTATGGGTCTCTTATGAATAGCATATAAACATAGTTTATTTCTATGTGTCTATTGATGTCCGATTTCTCTGAATGCCAAGCTTCCAAGAATCCCCTATCATTTAGCTTGGTCTAAGATGCTCACAGTTTCCCTATTGAAACTATTGTTGAATCTGTCCATGTGCAGTGAGATTAAGAAGTTTTCATCATGTCTTCTGACTGCTACTTGCTGTTCATGGATGTGCTCTACTTATCTTCTGCCTATTTGTCCTATATACAGTGGGGCAAAAAAGCATTTAGTCAGCCACCAATTGTGCAAGTTCTCCCACTTAAAAAGATGAGAGAGGCCTGTAATTGTCATCATAGGTAGACCTCAACTATGAGAGACAAAATGAGAAAACAAATCCAGACAATATAATGAAATAATATACATATTAGGTAACTTACGCATGTCAGCATATGAACTTGTCATCAGTTGACTGCAAAGGCTTGCTTCATTTATTAAATTTCAAATGATAATAACCATTTCTACGACAAAATTGTGCCCATTCTCAAATGCTTTTTCAAGAACTCTCCAAAAAATCGGTTTAAAACAAAACACATCAATTTTATTCTTGTTGTGATGGTCTTTATTTAAATGAATTTTAAGGCTGAAATTATTTCAGCTCATATGAATTGCCATTTGTTGATTTCTGATGGTGGAAATATAGAAGCTGTTGTAAGGAATGGAGTACGTGTATATATAAGTGAGAAATTGAAGAAGACAAAGATGCTAGTTATGTGATTTTTCTGAAATAATATGCATGGCCTTCTGAAGCCACATATCCCCAAGAAGTTCAGTCCAAGATCAAAAAATGGCATAGTTGAATAAAGGATGTAATATTAAGAGTCCATTGGAGAAGAAAGAAACTTTCTTTGTTTGAACTTTATTTTAGGTTGCAGCCCTGATTTTGTGCAATTCTCTTGTCTTCTGCCCATCCTTCAAATCCCATTCCACAGTGTTCAGGAATGTTTTGAATCCTTAGAAAGATATTTGAAAGGGGCACAGCATGATGCAGTAAAAAAGAACGGCTGTAAAAGTTCTGTCTGTGAACTTCCTAAAATTCCTCTTAGGACTCGGGCTAGCATTAAGAGTGCTCTGAGTTAACAGTTTCAGTAATACATAATGTCAACATGTAAACACTAAAAGCCATTATTTTTGCTTCAAACTGCAAGATGGATGGCATATAAATTAAATAAATAAATATTGGCTCTTTCAATTTTAATATTAGCATGCTTTTATAGCATGGTTTTATAAAGACCACAAGAGTTTTCATAAAAAAAGACTTTTAAATTGCAAAAAAGCAACTGTCAAAACTCAAAACCCTTTTCATAGCTTACCAAGAAAGTTACAAGCCTTATATAACTATGCACTAATCTCAAAGGTCAAAGATTAAGGAGACAGTTCAGTTTTGAAGCTCTTCCAGAATGTCACCAGAAAGAAACACCACATTTGGGGGACAGCATTTGAAGCCTCAGTCCAGTTGTATTTCATACAAGATTTGTAAAAATGCATATTTTGTCATGAAGCTCTTATTATAAAAAGGACATGAAAAATTTGCTGTGGCTTTAGCTCAACAAAGCACTGATGCATGTATTTTAATTCACGGGTTCTCACCTTATGCAATTATACCTCTCCCAAATTAAGTGACGAGTTTTGCAAGACTTCCTGAGATTGCAGGTATAAAAAAGATGGACAGCAGCTAGGTTAATTTTGGTTTTGCATTTAATTGATCAAAGAGAAACATATTGCAAGTTTGCAACATATACAAACTTCTGATTTTATTTATTTATTTATTTATTTATTTATTTATTTATTTATTCATGTTATTTATTGTAGCTTGCCACTATACAGATCTTATGGCATCTTACAATCCATTAAAAAGATTATATAGTAACAATTTAAAACATGCAAAAATAAAAAGTGACACTGACAACAAAGCACTCGAGGTCACATTGTAGGTATCAGTTCTGAATATGAGAGGTTTAAATCAGGTCTTTATTTGGCTCTCCAAAACTGATGATTCTTGACTTCCTGAGCAAGCATAGAAAGACATATCTAGTATTTCCACAAAACCTCTCTCTCCTATTTATGTGACTGTGAGATTTTCAGGTAGGTGCATACTAGGAGACTAGCTTCAGCAAACATCAGGGTTCTATTTCATTAAAAGTTTTACATGTCATTACTAAAAACATGAATTTATTTACACAGAATGCTATCCCATAAATAGGTTGATAACACTGTTTGGACCAAAATCAAATTGCCTTATTGTTTAGCATGATATGTGTGCCTGCCATTGTTGACATCACTGTAAACAAACAATGGTATTCCTGTGTCAAATTCATGCCTTCTTGTCCATGTTACGTTTTTCAGGATCTTAATATTTAAAGATCAGATTTCCTCTTTGTATAACAATGATAGGTTTTGTGAAGCAGAGAACACATAGAATAGTGTGATGATAATATTGTGTTATTGGGGTTAACTTGGGTGAGAAGAAATAGAGAATTTATTGCAAGAGAACTGTACTATGTCATTGTGGTATATTTATTAATTGTAAAATATACATATGGGTGTAAGTCGGGGTGGGTTCTACTTACCTTTACTACCGGTTTACAGCGGGGCTGCAAGCACAAGCGCAGAAGCGTTTTGATGATGTCGGGGTTGGTGGGTAGAGCCTCCTGCTGGTTTTACTAGCGGTTCTATAGAACCGGTGTGAACCGGGGGAAACCCACCACTAGTATAAGTATATATGAGGCTGGTGCATACTTCTTGTCATTTTGTAAGTCGGATAGAACCATGTTATGAATAATTGCAAAGAGTAGAGTAGAGTAGAGTAGAGTAGAGTAGAGTAGAGTAGAGTAGAGTAGAGTATTTGGCCAAGTATGATTAGTCACACAAGGAATTTGTCTCTGCTGTAGAAATAGACTTCTTTCTTGGTGCTTCCTTAGAATTTACTTAATAACCATCATTATGACCTAAAAAAGGAAATACAATGTGATAAAAGAAGTCCAGAAGAAGTTAGAAACTTCATAATACATATTTTTTTAAAAATAAAACAGTGACAAAAACCATCAAAACGCAACAATCCCCTATCCTGCTTTAAAAGAAAAGAGGAAGAAAAATAGGTTTTTCTGTCCTATACATTTAGGGCACAACTAAATGCAACCAACCATACTTTTCTGACTAATTCTAAAAAGGTATCAACAGTGTATTGAACTGGAGCTGTTGAAGGAATCCTATAGATATCTAATTGGAAACAATACATTTTTCCAAATACCTTGCTGCATTTCCACATGAAAGGCAACTAGAGTCTTATTATCTAATCTGTGGGTACAAGAAAATGTCAAAATCCCATTCAGACAATGGCAAGAATATTCCTCCATGGCTATGGTTATAGCAACTCATGTATGCAAAGATGTGATAGTCTTCTTCAGCATAACTTTCATAAGTTATGATAGAACCACAGCTTCTAGAATTTTCAGTCAGCAAAACCAAAAACTACCTACACAGTTGTTGAAATACAGAATGATTTCCATTATTGCCACTTTTGCCATGCTTTAGCATTTTCGATTTAAAGGCACCTTTGAGTATGTGGAGCCTTCACATAGCATTTACCTGAAATTCCTTTAACCATACATATATATATTCCAAAGACCACACATATGATCCAAGAAAGGGATACCTTTGGTTTTAAAAGCTGCGACAAGGTGATAAATATATATGCCTTTGAATCTGAATTACAGGTCAGTCTTACTGTGAATTAATGGAAGGATGTGGTTCTTGTTTGTTTTGTTTTATTATATATTTATAATATTCTATTAGTAGATCACAAATGCTTGCCCAACACTAAATTTTACTAGCGTGAATTTGTTAAGTATAACATTATTTAAGTGGTTAATTTAATTTTTATCACAGACACATCTTGATGCTTAATAAAAAATGAAAAGGTATATTTTTATACAATTATATACATTATATATTTATACTGAAATATTTATACTTTAACATTATTTAAACAAGTAACAGGTTTAATATTCTAATCTCTGGCTGTAACTCTGCCGAAGACCATTATAACATTTTCTTGCTCGAAATCAATAGTTATTAAACTATATGTACCACAAATCACCACCAAAACCAGGAAAAACAAATTACCCATATCAATAAGAAAGCTCCAATCCCAAAAAAATACCCTCTGGTGAAAAAACAAATCTGGCTATGTAGCTAACTTTAAAAGCCGCTACAAAAATATATGCCACCAAATAAAGACTGAATGCATCAATTACCATATCAAACAAGAAGAAAACCTGTGCATGAAATCCAACCATGCCTTCTATAATTTTGTAAGCAACGAACTTAAAGACCCGAGATATATCCCACCCCTAAAAGGACCTAATGGTAAAGAATGCAGTGATGAAGCAGTTAAAGCAAACCTCTTTAATATATTCTTCAGCTCAGTCTTTGTAAACAGCAATGGCTCATGCCCATCATTCCCTAGTCATACCACTAATACTACAACGATCTAACACAAATAGATTTCATATAATAGAAGATAAATAGAAGATAACATTGAAAAGGCACTACACAGACTAAAACCATCTCTATCTATCGGACCTGATAGACTATGTGCATACTTCTTAAAAAAGCTTTCCATTGCTATAGCAGAACCCCTAAGCATAATCTTTGGAAAATCCTTCATTACCAGCTCCCTACCCAACCTATGGTCACTAGCCATGGTCATCCCTATCTTCAAAAAAGGAGACCTCAGCCTAGTTGAAAATTACAGACCAATCTCTTTAGGCTGCGTCACTGGCAAAGTCATGGAATCAATCATTAACCAATCCTTTACCCTCCACCTAGAAATAAACAACCTACTCTCTAATAAACAATTTGGTTTCAGAAAAAAATTCTACACTGCAAAAACATATGGACTACAAATCTCGATCAGGGCAAAGCAATAGACAAATATACATAGACTTCTGTAAAGCCTTTGATTCAGTGGTACATGACAAACTACTTCTAAAACTAAAATCCTATGGCATCTCCGGACCCCTACATAATTGCATAGCTGCATTCCTGTCAAACAGATGACAAGTTGTCAAAATAGGGAGCATTCTATCAAATCCTGGACCTGTAAATAGTGGTGTCCCCCAAGGCAGCATTCTAGGACCAACACTCTTCATACTATACATAAACGACCTTTGCAATCATATTGTAAGCAACTGCGTTCTCTTTGCCGATGATATAAAAATATTTAACACCACTGACAATGCTGCTACCCTTCAAAAAGACCTTGACTTTGTGTCACACTGGTCAAACAATTGGCAACTCCAAATCTCAAGCAACAAATGCTCTGTCTTACACATTGGCAAAAAGAATCAGAACACAAAATACAAGCTGTGTGGACACGACCTTGTAGATGATCCTCACTCTGTCAAGGACCTTGGAGTACTCATATCAAATGATCTAAGTGCCAGAGCTCACTGTAACAACATCGCCAAAAAGGCATTAAGAGCTGTAAACCTAATCTTGCGTAGCTTCTTCTCTGGTAATACCACACTACTAATCAGAGCATACAAAACATTTTCTAGATCAATTCTCGTATACAGCTCATCTGTCTGGAACCTGCACTACATATCAGACATTGATACAATCGAACGTGTCCAGAAATATTTCAGAAGAAGAGTCCTCCACTCCTCTGCTCGCAACAAAATACCTTATGCCACCAGACTTGAAATTCTGGGACTAGAAAACTTAGAACGATGCTGTCTTCGGTATGACCTAAGCATAGCTCATAAAATTATCTGCTACAATGTCCTACCTGTCAATGACTACTTCATTTTAACCACAACAATACATGAGCACACAATAGATACAAACTTAAAGTGAACTGCTCCAAACTCGCAGAAAATATAACTTCAGCAACAGAGTGGTCAATGCCTGGAATACACTACCTGACTCTGTGTTTTCATCCCAAAACCCCCCAAATTTTAACCTAAGACTGTCTACTGTTGACCGTTCCTAAGCGGTCTGTAAGGGGCGTGCATAAGCACACCAGCATGCCTACCGTCCTTGTCCTAATGTTTCCTCTACTTGTATCTATTTTATGTATTCAATTCATGCTTATAATTATATAAATTACCTAATACGTTCTTGACAAATAAATAAAATAAAAATAAAGCTTTCCTTACTTCAAGTGAAGGTACTGAAATCAGTGAAAGTACATTAGCTTTTATTAAAAACTTCCATTAACTTTTTGTATCTGGAATCAACCTTCTTTTTTGTAGAAGTTGAAAAATATTTATCTAGTATGAAATGCCACTTTTATTTTTAAATTTTCCCCTAACTGGAGTGCTGCCATTTCTCCATGTGGTTCTCCTACCTTCATTCTTGTTGGTGGTTTTCACATCCTGAACAAGATGTAAATATGCGTGATGTGGAGTATTTATTGACATTGCTTGTGGAAGAACTATGGGGACTCAGTAATGATTACTCATGTGTTCTTGAAAGTAAATACGGTGGAGGCTTTCAAGAATTCATATTAGATGAGTCAGAAAATTATTATGCTTTTTGGAGTTTATAGAAATAGACTTGACTGTGTCATTCAGTACTTTGCCTCAGAGCCATGAATAGTTCCATTGACACTGCACCCACGCTGCTGAACAATTCTAGTTATTATGAACCAGAATTAGCATTTTTTTTTACTTTTTTAGTCTTTATAGAATTAGCACAAAATAGTTCCAAGATTCTTTGTTCCAGGGGCAAATCTATCACAGCAGGTCTTTCAGTGTCACCCAAGAAGACACGCATCCCTCCTTTTCATTTAGCACTTAGGATATGACATCCCTCTTCTGAAATAAATTCTAGTACATAAAAATGTATGCATAAGGTAACTTGATCATATTTGGACATTTTGGATTAACCTGCAGTGAGTCAAGAATACACTAAATGTTTCCACATAGATTTTATAATACTCTATTGTAGCTTCCTCCTATTAACAAAAAGAACTCTAGGAATAAGCAATTTGGAAGGAATGTGCATGACTCAAATGAAATATGTGTTCTAGGTTTTTGGCTAGTTACAGACATTATTAAATTCAGAAGTTTGAACCAAAAATTAGAATGACATCTATAATGTAGTGGTAGTTTAAACCAAAGACTGGCTACTTACTCCTTTCTCTTAACTAATTAAACTATATTAAGAAAATATCGTTCTATTGATCAATTAAAAAAATATGTGAAGATGTTGGATATATGTAGCAAGACCAAAGAGCGTAAAAATAAGTTCAAAGTGATAAGTTCTGTAGAACTCTTCATGATACCAAATATTACAGAAATGTTAAATTTTTAGAGCTAAGGAGCAAATTTTTTCTTTGTCCTGGAATGTTAGATACAATATGGATTAATTATACCTCTTACTAGCAGCAGCAATTCAACAGTTCAAATCTCACCAGCTCAAGGTTGACTCAGCCTT
>JANHZT010006068.1:29864-44742 GCA_032468215.1 Stegonotus admiraltiensis | reverse complement strand
AACTCAGCTGGGATCGTCAGAGCCTTTTGAAAGCATTTTTTTACAACCTCTTCGCTGAAGAGGTTGTAGAAAAAATGATTTCAAAAGTTAAAAAAAAAATTGGCCACACTCACCCAGTCACATTACCCCCCCCCACCAAGCCACACCCACAGAACCAGTGATAACAAATTTTAGATTTCACCACTGCACAAAATACAATATATGTGATGGAAAGCATCCTATTTTGCCAACCCACAGTGCTATAGATAAATATTATAACGAAATGATACTGTACAAAGTCAGGAAAGTGATCACTATCAGAATGACCAATTTTAAGATGATTAAATGTATTCTTTACTGATTCTCTTGCTACCATACTCAAAATGGAGCTTCTTTATAAATAGGATTTTATAGACTAAAAAGAGCACTTCAGTAGGACATGCAAGCAGACTTAGGATCAGTCTTGGGGAGAAAATCACTATCTCCCCCACTCCCCAGCAAAATAACAGTTCCCAACCTCCACTTCTATTAGTTTCCCTTTCCTCCCTGTTTCCATCATATGGGAAGGGATTCATAGCTAACATATCCAACCATTTCTGTCTGATTATTTTGTTTCCGTCTATTATACAGAAAATATGCTTAGAGCAGAAATGAGTTTTAACCCTTTGGAGAGCTAGAACACCTGGAGCATTAATTTTAAGAACTCAAAAATACTACACATTTTTACAGGATTTAATTATGCTCAGATGGCCGAAGAGTAGCCAGTTTTTTTCTCTCTTTCCTTTCACATATCTAATCCTTCTCTTCTTTTCTTTTTACATCATCTAATTGTGGTTATCCAACTTTCATCATGGGCTTCTTTTCCAAAGGAAAATGTAACAGTTGTCTAGCATATGTAGAGTGCACCCATACTTTTTCTTCACATATAAGTAATGGAGCTCAAGATCAGAAACAAATGCTACAATAGACTTTTTTTAATTAATTCTTTTATGCAGTTCTTTGATACAGTTACAAGTTCTCTGCTCTAAGATGTAACAGCAAATTAGTAGTCTATATCCATTTCCACATATGCAGCATGTAGAAACAGCCTGCTCTGTCAGTCAACCCATATATTTTTTTTATTACATCTGTGCATTGAAATTCCCTGTGGGTTTCAAGTATGCCTAAGAAAGAGCAGAGAAGTCCCATGTTCTCTTATGTTTTTTGAAAATCCTGAAAAGGAGTGAAGTCCATCTTAATTGCTCATAATTCAAGACTTGTATAACCTTAAATAGAAAAAGAGTTAACATGAATAAGGTATCACCAAATATTGTAGATGTGACCTATTCAAAACACTTAATGTAATCATTGCAACTGGAGAGTTGTGTGATTAAATAAAACCATCTAAGTGTAATAACTGCTTGGTGTTGGTGGCATTTCTGGATTGTAGTTTTCAAAGAAGATTTTTAAAAAGGAATGGTACTAATTAAAAAAATGTAATACACCAAGAAATATAGTTACATTTTCCTGAAATTTGACTCATTGCTTCTGATTATTAAAGGCTGTATATAGTATGAGAGACTTATTTTAAAAAGCATCAACTGCCATATTATATTCTGAGCCTCTCTCTTTTTTTTAAAGATCTTAAAAAAGTATTGAATAAAAATCCTGGTCCTATGCATGGCAGGCTTCTTTCTTTCACTATCACTGTTTCACACCAAATTTAATCCTAAATATAATGTCTGCCAAGCTGGGTTATGTGACCAAAGGCTTTTGTGACAGTTTTATCAGTACAGGGTTTTTTTTACCCCTTGAATTGGATGTGGTTCTGCAGTAATTTAATAATAATTGACCCCTCAGTTTATTTTTTGTCGTGAAATCCTGCATTGCTAGATCCTCTTTTGAATATAACATCCAGAAGCTATTTTATTCAAGTTTCCTTATATTCTTGACCATCATTTTTACGTATGCATTTTAGACTCATAATCAAAATTATTATTTCCCCAATATCCATCTTTCATATCTCTGCTAAATTTATTAGTGTGCTTGATCATCTGTTAGAAACACATTTTTTCACACTGCTGTATTGCCTATGGGCATGCATGTATTTAAAATAAAATAACTTTTACAAAAGTTCTGAGCTTTTTATCCAGCATTCTAGACTATTAACAGAGCATGGAGCTAATGTTCCTCCTCTAATGATAAGGAAAGATTTATATTTCAGTACTGGCGGTAGTTCAGAAGAGGACTGCTTCCTGTTAGTGCCAAACTGCAGCATCTCCGCTCTCATGCCACATTATTAGCAGTTCTATAATAGTCCCAAGTGTGATGAATCAGCTAAAAGCTCTATATAGCTAGAGCATTATTTCTAATTTTTGTCAGCTGTTAGCTTTTGGGTAGCTTAGGCGTGTATTTGCTAAAGGTGGCTTCAGTGATACATCCAGTAAAGAAGAAAAATACAATTGTGATTGATCTTGTGCCACCTGCTGGTTCCTCACCCTGGTGCAATATATTAATTCTTCTCCATAATCTTTGTGATACCCTCGTATAAATTCTGTGCCTGCCCAATAACTTATTTTGAACAGTCGTGTCATTGATTCCATCTTTGAGAGGGAGGCTTGAGGTACCATATCTTCCTGAGTTTTAGTTGAGGTCTTAGTCCTATATGTAATATCTAGTAAGCCTGCATAGGTCTTTCAACAATTCTTTCATCATTTCTCAAGTGCCACATTATAGAGACTATCAATTTTCAGAGTCTTGGTACACTCAATCACCTAATTGTTACCATTACCACTATGATTGGTTCGGTTCTCTATTTCAGTTTACCCATTTAAAATATGCCCTTTCCATCCGTAACAGCTGCAAAATATTCAGTGCTTTTGTTCAATGAAGTTTTCTCTTTTCATTTTAATAAACCATCATGCTTTCATGTCATGAAGGAATATAGTAGTTCATAATTGTTATCAGCCCTCTGGAGACTATATTTTAGCCAGTCATATTAGCACACGTTCTTGTGACATCTTCTCTTTTAAAATTTTATTGTTGTTTGCTGAGTCAGTTATGTTTTGCTATGATGTTTTAACTGTGTTTTAATTGCATATTGGATATTTTGGAAGCCATCTAGAGTCTTTTTGGAATCAGATGGCTTTAACAAATCTAAACAATAATATTAATAAAGCAGATAACAAGACCTGGCAATGGTTAAAAGCAGGAACATTGAAGAACAAGACAGAGGGCTAATTCTGATTGCACAAAACCCAACAACAAATGCATGCAAAGCCAGAATTGAGACGATAACAACAGACAGCAAATGCTGCCTCTGCAAAGAACCTGGAAAAACAATGGACCACTTAGCTACTATAATGCTGCAAGAAGATTGCACAGACTGACTGCAAACAATGATATGACAAAGTACAACAATGGTACATCAGTGGCATTGACGAAATCACCTTCAGTCAATTTCAAAAGGCAGCTGTACTTGGAATAGCTTATATCCTACAACAATACCTTTAACACCATCAAATAATAACTGCCTGTCACAGGTCCTTGGGAAGGATTCTTTAGGTGGATAAATCCAGTCTAAACATCTGACTGTGCAACCAATATAATAATAGTATTTCTTTAGAAAGATATGATTCCCTGGTTCTTTAGATGACACTTCTCCATATTGTTGCTGCAATAATTTAAAAAACAGAATTATCAATATTCATTAAACTTTGCAATAATGAACATTAGTATGCATTTTTGCTACTTAGTTGAAGTAATTGCAATAACATTTATAGATATTAGTAATATTTGTAATTTGAAGTTGTAAATTTTACTGCATTTATCATGATTAACATTTGACTATTGGATTTATTATTGTTAAATGCTACATGCTCCATACTTATGTATGTCTTTATTTATTTCTACAGTAATTTCCTGTATTAAAGTATCTTAAATGATTTACAGGAATGCAAGCAAATAAAATTACTATAATTCGAAAACATTCAGTATAATATATGTCTGGGCACGTACACTCACAAAGGCGCTTACAATCTGGATGCAGATATAGCTGCATCCTGAATTATCAGGGGAGACGTTATTCCAGGGAATGGACCCTTCCTAGAAAAAGTCCACTTTCCAATTTATAGGAGGAGGAGGAGTAGATATGTTTGTCACCTTGAGTTACTTATAAAAATATTTTTATTTACTTTTATCTCATATTTACTTTATTATAATAAAAGGTGAGTTAAAAATAAATAAAAATAACTTTGATAAATTTTGTTATTAGCCAATGTAACTGACTTTAGATTATCAGACTGAAATCTTGGATTTGTTTACTCCCTACACCCATCTATATTCCTGCCTAAAACCACAACCTGATCAGTGAACTGAGACTTCATAGAAATTCTAACAATATATTAGAATAGTTGTAATTTCATTCCAACAGCCAATTTTCTTCTGTTTCTTCCCCTCATTATTCAGTCAAGATTCTGTAACCACAGAAGATGCTCCGTCATCATTAGAGGCTGTAGGAATGCTTTTGTTTTTTCCTCCCCTAAAGGCAGTTTGTACTTCTGCAAACTCACACAGTGCAGATGTGTGATATATTTAATGAGGTAGCACACACAGGAGGCAAAGAAAGACTAAGTACTGTAATTTGGAAAAGGAAACGTGCCTACTTTTTTCATAGTTTTTTCCCCTCACTGTGCCATCTCTTCCACTATGAAATGAAGAGAAACAACTTTAATACATCCCATGTGTTATAACTCTGCTTCACTTTAGAATAAAATTGTGATTTGTGCAAAGGAATTAGCTTTGGGGAAAATTCCATTAAGAGAAGTGTTATAAAAGGACAAAGTGGTGTAAAGCTGTGAGCCCACGCATATGAAAAAACATTTGTTGAAGAAAACACATATTAAATATATATTCCACAATCCTAATTCCTTCACCATAAAAGACCAGGAAGACATTATTAGACAGGAGAAACTTTTTATGTCCAATAGGCCTGTTCCCATATCCGACAATTATATTTTTGCAGCAGATACTCTGTTATTAAAGGACATGGAGGAGGGGATAAAATAATGCATGATCAAACAACACCCTTGAATCTTCTTTCAAGGAATTGGGGCAAATAGTATAATTTAAACCAATAGGCAGCCTTTTGATGGCTTGGAACCACATGTAGCATTTAATGGGGGTAACAGACTACAGTGAGCAAGGCCAAAAGAAAGTGAGCAAGGCTGTAATTATGTCCACCTGTAGGATTGGAACTGTATAGGTTTTGTTACTGTTAAGCAGAGGTGGGATTCGCTTACCTTCCCTACCAGTTCACAAATGTGAGCGCATGTGCCATCTCTGTGCATGCATATGGCCTTCTGCGCATGCGTAGTAATCATGCATTACGTCCAGGCAGGTGGGCGGAGCCTCCCACAGTGCCACTACCGGTTCCCGCAATCCGGAGAGAACCAGTTGAATCCCACCACTGCTGTTAAGCCGGTTTTAGGGCTTAATGGTAGCATTTTCTTCCTTTTTTTTCTGTTTTCAAATATAAAAAAATGAAAGCAGATCTCTGGTTTCCAACAATACTCAAGGGGAGTTCTATCAGAGAATATCAGAGTTTGCACGTTAGCCATTCTGTCTTAAGCTAAAAAAAAAATGGCAAACTCAGACTTCATGCTCATGTTCTCTGTAGTGTAAAGTACCAGCTCTCTCATGTGAACAGACAAATCAGACTAGGAAGAGTCCTGTAACCTAAAAGAGACAGTTGGTGTAGTTGTTATACCTCCACAACCACAAAGCTCACTGGGTAACTTTGGGTCTAGAACGTTCTGCCTAACCACATAGGGTTATAATACTATAATACTTGGGTACAATGTCCATTGGTTATATGATGGTTCAAAGAGGTGGAAGAACTCTTATAGTAGCAAAGACGTGAGTGTGACCTGATCGTGCAACTTCATTAACTGCTCGTGTTAATTCCAGGCCAATTTAAAATGGGAGGACAAGTTTCAATGATCTTCAACACAATACCCATTTTCAGAGGGATCATAAGGGAGTTGTGAATGTCATTGATACAGAACCAGAAAAACTGTGAAATGAGGTCAGAGGAATTGTGGAGGATGAATGTGATAACAGACTATCAAAGATGAAGAAACAGACAAACAAATTTGATAGTGGAAATTGCCAACAGGGGACGAGAAGTCAAAACCAGGAAAAATAAAGATCTCTGAAAGGAACCTAAAAAAGAACCATGACAGAAGAGACATGAAGCAGTATTACGACATCTATACGGACACTGAATATAGACTCATACACAGCAAAACAAGTTTTCCGAAAAAATATTTGAACTGAGAAGGTCCCAAGCACAAATTGTTACATTAAAGGATGTCAATGGATAGTTAGTAACTTATTTAAAGAACATCAAACTGAGATGGAAAGAGAATATTGAAATAGGGATGTCAACATCCAAGATACCGAAGAAGATATTTCCTACTTACAAGAACAAGATGGACTTTGTGTGAGGGCCAAGGCCAGGCTTCTTGCTGGCTTCTTCTGGCTAGCAAAACATCCTTTGTGAGAGGAATTGTGGCTGGATGCTGGACCAGCCTTGTTTGGTCTTCTGAATTGAAATAACTCTTGGCCATACCAAGCCCGTTGCTATAGGTGTATCACTGAAAAACCCATATTTAACTATCAAAAGATAAGATTTTTTTTAAAAGCTTGAATTAACTACATATTTTGATTTAGTATGATGATGATGACATTATATAATCTATTATGGTATATATTGTAGGTGGGCCTTTTCCGTAAGTCAGGCGTGAAATCACGAATACAAGCACTGCGTCAGATGAATGAAAGCTCTCCTGAAAATGTCAGCTATGAAGACCAGTCTGCATATGATGTAGCAGATATGGTGAAGCAGTTTTTCAGAGATCTGCCTGAACCGCTTCTCACGAGCAAGCTGGGAGAAACTTTTCTCCACATCTATCAGTGTATGTATTGAATTTGTTTCATCTGGCTAGGGAATAGTTATGGAATATTAAAGTCTTTCAATCTTTTAAAGAGTCTTCTTTTGCAGTTCCCAGAGCTCCCCAAGTTTCTAATGAAATCTAACAGCAAACACCTGGATAACTGTTACATAGTTTACTCAGAACCTCAATGGCATCAGCACTTTAAATCTATAAAAAATATTAATAAGTACATGAATATGGTACTAAAGAATATACCTTGTGGCCATGCTAGAGATTAGAGGATTTGTCATCCAACATATTTAGAGAACACTGTTTGGAAATGCTGTTGCTGTTCAATAGAGGAGTAGATGTCAAAACATTGAGAATGCAAATTTGCTGGATAATGCAGTTTAATTGCACTATTACATGTAAAGCATCTACATACAAGGCAATAAACAGTTTCTATATATAAGAGCCTTAACATAGGATTAAATTCAAAATGATTCTGAAATAACACATAATGGACATTTTCACCGGGGCAAATATATATACATTCATACATACCAGTGGTGGGTTGCCCCTGGTTCTGACCGGTTCACAAGAACCGGTAGTAAAACCGGCAGGAGGATCCACCCACTGACCCAGATGTCATCATAGGTGATCTACGCATGTGTGAGCACAGTGCAAACTAGTAGTAAAGGTAAGTAGAACCCATCCCTCATACATACATACATACATACATACATACATACATACATACATACATGGAAACTGAAAAGAAATAGGAAGGAATTTCCTGGTTCAAGGGATCTTATGCTAACAGGATGGGAATTTTTCTTGATCTCTCTCTCTATACCACTCCATGCATGCCCCAGTTCTGCTTCAAGGACTGTGTCTCCATATGTGGGACTCTGTTCCATAAGCAGTGTTGATTCCACTGGCAGATGATAATGCTGGAGAAAGCCTGGACTATCTGAATATGTTATAGAAGTCCCTTTACAGGATACTATCTCATTATATCCTATCTAAAATATGCTATCTTTCATTATATGCTAAACTAAAAGTTGTCTCTACAATTAAATCCCTTTCAGTTTTGAACCAGGATAATCCTCTCATCCTGAACCAACCAGATAAAAGCCATATCTTTGCTCTAGACAGCTTGGCTGTCTCAGGAATTCTGGGAGTTGAAGTCCACAGGTTGTAAAAGGGCCACAGTTGCTCACCCCTGCTCTAGATCTTAGCACATAATGCAGCCAACTAATTTGGCTAAGGGAACTTCTAGTTCATACAAAAGTAAGGAGACATATATTTTCTAAGCTATACGAACCAGTTCAAACATTGCACTATTCCATAACATGGTTTAATTTTGTCTTAGTTTTGATTTTGCTTGTAAATCCAAAACAACGATTTAGCATTATAGACTAACCAGGATACTGGGTCTTGCTCAAATAATGACGTAAAATAATGTATGAAGCAAGAAACCAAATAATAAATAACGTTTCTTTCTGTGTGAACAAGAAAAGTTTCCCTGACTGGGAGATTAAATTCCGCATGATGTTCTAGTGATCCTGTTTGTACTTAGAATCAAGTTTCATTAAATGGCACCTTTTTTTTTCTATAGATGTTCCAAAAGAACAACAGCTTCGGGCAGTTCAGGCTGCCATAATGCTGATGTCAGATGAAAATCGGGAGGTTTTGCAGACCTTGCTCTGCTTCTTGAATGATGTCACCTCTGTGGAAGAGAATCAAATGACTTCCATGAATATAGCAGTGTGTCTGGCCCCTTCTCTTTTTCATCTCAACATCATCAAGAAAGAAAGCTCGCCACGGTGGGGATTGTTTTACTAGTTATCTCTAATTCTTCCATTCTGGGCTTAAAAGTAATTCCATTATTGTCCAATATTCAATCATGTTTGAAGTGGTGTTTATATTTGCCAGAGTCTCCCCTTGGCAAATTGACTGTTATTACTGCTCAAGAATATAAGCATATATATTGTGAATTAGGAGTAAGGGAGTGTGGTTTCAACAGAAGACCTTATCCTGAGTTGCTATGGAGCAAATCCCTAGCAACAATTCTGACAAATATAGGGCACTTAATCTGTCACAATAATAGTAATAATGATAGGCTTATTACTCTTGGATTACTTATTGCATTTCATCTCTCTCTCTCTCCCTCTCCCTTTCTCTCTCTCTCTCTCCCCCCCCCCCTTAGATTACCTGTTCAAGGCTAAATGTACTCATCTCAAGAAAACCCAGTATTTTTCAAAATAGGCTGTGCTTTTCTATTATTGTTGCTTAATTAATATAGTAATAGCAATCATTCATAGATAAAGCAAAATTTTTCTTTGATTTGCCCCATTAAATGGTCCCAAACATTTTTTTCCCGGCAGAATGAACATGGAGGTCAGATTCACACTTCATACTACGCCTTAATGCCTTTTGTTTTCCCCACGGGTGCCATAGTGCTGACCTTCCTTGTGTAATACACAAAGGAGTCTATTTTAAGTGCTTTTTTATTACTTTGTACTTTGAGAATAGTTAAGGCATATCTTTTTCCCAACAATAAACCGGGTGTTTCTTCTCTTGTATAATGTGATAAAAGAAGAATATTGCCTTGAACTGTGTGCAGCTTGATACCAAAAAAAAGGTATATGCATTTCAGCTTTTACTGTCAACTCAAGAACAGCCTTTGCTTTTATCTTATTTAAAACATTGAATTTACTTGCAGAGTAATGCAAAAGAAGTACACAACGGGAAAGCCAGATCAGAAAGATCTCAGTGAGAATCTGGCAGCTACTCAGGGACTGGCACACATGATCACTGAGTGTGATAGACTTTTTGAGGTAAGACTTAGGTAGCATTATTCCTAAGGAAAACTGTCATGAAGCACTAAGCTTACATACTAGAACATGCTGGGGTATTACTTTGGATATTTTTGTGGCACATCTGCATAAATTAATTTCAGATGCATTATAGTACTGGTTGAGATTCAGTTTGTGATCAATTAGTATTCCAAGATCATTTTTGACAAGTATTTGTATCAAGCCAGGTATTCCCACTATATATTTGTATACTCGATTTCTATAGATAAGGAAAGTGTGTTTGTTACGCATGATTTGATTTAGAAAAACATACAATAAAGTGAAGGAAGGAAGGTTTTGTGGAAATATGGAGTTTAAGTTTGGTTGCTGAATGCAGTAATTATGGGTAAATGGTTAAAGAACAGCAAGCATGAAAATATATGATTTTTTTTGTAAATTGTTAAACAAACAATTGTTGAGCAGAGACTTAGACATGGATGCCCAATCTGTGAACAAAGATTATGTATTGTTGCAAATGTGAAATAGATTATATGATGCAAAAATTAATGTATTACAGAGCAAGATTTAACAGGGAAATCAAGCGAATGCTTGAAAATTAGAGAGAGTAGATGAATTTGTGTACTTAGTAAAATGTTAACTAATCATGAAAGAATAGATGGATCTCTTTATATGTACGTTGTTAGTACAAAGAAAATGGTAGTACGCAGTCAATTATAATCAAGTATTATTCATTGAAAGAACAAAAATGTCTAAGAATAAGAACCTTTGCTATATGGAAGTAAGAGTTGGATATATCAGGAGAAATATAAAGTTAAGTTGATTGACGGGGGTACTTACTTAAGATTGGTGTGATAGAACAAAAGATTGGGTCAAGAAGTAATGGATGCTAAATGAATGTAGGCTAACGCACATACAGTAGTTCTTGACCTACAGCCATTCAGTCAGGAACTGTTCCAACTACGACAGTGCAGAACAAATGGAGGTTATGTCCAGTTCTCAGAGTTTGGGCTATACCAGCATCCTCACATCCACATGATTTCAATCTGGTTGCTTGGCAGCCAGTTCACACTTATGAACAGTTGCCAAAAGCCCCCAGATTACTTGAACACCATTTGCAATCTTCCCTAATGGCTTCCCCAAAAAGTCAGTGGGGAAGCTTGCAGAGAAGGTCACAAGTTATTGAAGTAAGTCTTCCCCCAACTCTGTATCTTGTCCATGTTGGCCATCTCCACACACCAACACACAGGGGTGGGCTGCTGGAGGTTGGCAGGGGTTCGGGAGAACCTCTAGCTAAGATTCTGTGCAGTTCAAAGAACCCCCAAATCCCACTCCTGGCTGGCCCCACCCACCACACCACGCCCCTCCTATGAGTCCCTACGTGGCCTGTTTTGGATGCAGGTAAGTGCAGGGTGCGCATGGAGGCTTGGGGAGGGTGAAAAATGGACCTACTGGAAGTTCAGGCCGTTTCCGGCCACCAGAGGGCCTCCGGAGCCTGGGGAGGCCATTTTTGCCCTCCCAGAGGCTCAAGGAAAGCCTCTGGAGCCCAGGGAAGACATAAATGCCCCCCCACCATGGTGCAGGAGGCCGACTAGGCCATGCCCACCATGGCCACGCCCACCCAGCAATCAGGCAGAGAACCCCTTGCTACAATTTTTGAAGCCCACCCCGCCAACACACCTTCCACACACCTCCCTCTCATCCCCATGCACCCTCCTGACCCACACTGCACTTTCCTTGAGCCAGACTATGCATCTCTACAACCTTGTGCACTCTTCATAATTTGCAATGTGTCTTATCACATCCCCCTTGTACCCTTGTGCACCCTCATGCACTCTTCCTGTATCACGCTATTACTCTTGCACACCCTCCTCCACTACCCATAGTCGGTATGGAAGAAATGTATTGAGGTAGTTTGAACATATAAAGAGAATGAATAAAATCACAAAACAAATATATGAAAGAAGTGAGTCAGGATGAAGGGGGAAACTGTGAAAGACATAATTGGCTGGAGTTCATGTAATCTTGATAGGAAGTATGGAAAGTTTAAAAGTGTTAATTATACTGTATATATACAAATAGTTCTTGAAAACTTCCTGAGAAAGCTTAAGGGTCCCAGATTTGATACCATTTACATGGGCCCTCTGTTTAAGCATTTTTAGTAATGTGAATTTAGTAAATTTCCATGCCCCATATCTGAAGGATTGTTATGTATTGGGATTACCTTGTGGGTGTATTTGATTTTTTTCCTGTTATTACTTGTAAAACACTGAGAGGTTTTGGAAATGGTGCAACATAGAAGTCAAAGTAAATCAATAATAACATTATTTTTTCCTCTATCCTCCTCTTCTTTGGAACAGATTCCACATGAGATGTTTTGCCAGTCTCGGAACTCTTACATTGAGGCTGAAGTACATTCTCCAACTTTGGAGGATCTGGGCAAACAAATGGATGAAGAAAATGGGAATTACCAGACCTACATAGAAAGTCTAATACAGAATCTTTGCAAAGATGCTAAGGACAAATTCAAAGGATGGGTCACTTGTTCCAGCATAGAAAATACAGACCTCTGCTACAAAAAAGTAAATTTTGAAACCAAAATAATGTGTTTACTTCTGTACAGTAACTTTGATAAACAATAGTTTCCATCTTTACTGAAAAACACTATCCATACTGTACACTGAAATGGGTTTTTTAAAATATGCCACTTTAAAAACCATATTTTATCTCCCCCCCCCCAAAAAAAATATTTTAGGTGTTTTCAGATATAGGACTTCTGTATTATTAAACCAAACTTTTGATGCAGTTTTTTAATGCTTTTTTAATGGAAGATACATGTACCTTGTTAGTGGGATATGATGTCTTTCAGCTCCCGTGTACAATTACATAAACAAGACTGTAAAACGGCACAATATTAAACCTTGTTTGGAAATGCCCCTTGTTGCCATTGTGGACTGGAAAATGTAGAGTTAAGGCCAGTAGTTGGTTTCAAATCCTGTCGCTACCAGTTCGCTTGTGGGCGCTCCCGCATGTGACACTTCTGCACGTGTGCAGAGACGCCCGGGTGGGTGGGCGGAGCCTTCTGCCGCTGCTGCTAGCAACCCGCCACTGGTTAAGGCACAATAAGAAAAGTGATCCTGACTTAGCTGATATTTGGAATGTCTCTATGTTCACTACAGATAGTCTCAACTTACAAGCACAATTGGGACTAGAAATTCAATCATAATTCATAGCAGTTGTAAGTCAAGGAACCATGTGTCTGTTTTTACAGCAATTATTAAGTGAATCACATAGTCATAAATCTGAATTCATTCTTCCAAAAGTTTTTTTGTTGTTGTTGGCAAGTGGCCAAAAAAAGTCACAAATCACAGTCATGTGACTGCAGGACACTGCAACTGGTTGCAAATGTGAGCTGGTTGCCAGCAGCCAAAATGCAGTCAAGTGACCCCCTAATATGTTTTGTGACAGCCAGAAGTACTTTACAGGCCATAAAGCTTCTTTCCTAAGGCCATCATAACTTAGAAGGGTGATTAAATGACCATGTTTGTTCTGCTTATCTTGTGTTTCCAGTTGCAGATCCATGTCATATCTTGGCCTGAGATAAGCTGTCATGGAATTGATTTGCTTCCTGGAATTAAATTTTCACATTTCAATTAGCTCCTTAATTCAGGGATTCCAAATTTAATTGGTACTAGAAAATGTCTGCTCCTAACCCAACATAGCTTTAGATGGAGAGAGAAATTAGTGGGTCACAATAGTGTTTCAGTGCCTTCTAACCTGTATCTCAGCTGTATGCTTAACATGCAATCTCTTCTTTTCCATTTCATTGAGGTTGGAGATGGAAATCCATTAAGACTATGGAAGGCATCTGTGGAAGTCGAGGCTCCTCCATCGGTTGTCTTGAACCGTGTGTTAAGAGAAAGGCATCTTTGGGATGAGGATTTCTTACAGTGGAAAATAATAGAAACCTTGGATAAGCAGACGGAGATCTATCAGTATGTTTTGAATAGTATGGCTCCCCATCCGACTAGAGATTTTTTAGTTCTCAGGTAATTTAGAGAAAGAAGTAACTAATTACAATATAATAGCTAACTTACAGTCCAACATAACCTTTCTGAAGCTGTTATCCTCCAGATGGACCTAAACTCCAACAATTCTCAGTATAAAAAGTAACAATCTCGGGAATTCATCCAGTTAGGGAAGACTGATACCAGCATATGTCTATATCTGTGCTTCCTCTGTTATGTATGGTCATCTCTCTTGGGGCTTCATTGATTAATTTTTCTTCCAATTTATTTTAAAATCAAGATATTGTGTAATCTATGCATTATTGTGGAGTGTTTCCATAAAATCCTGTTAGCTACGCAAACCAGGTGTCTGACAAAACATATTGTTTAATCTATATTGTTATAAATAACATCAACGCAGCTGTCTCAAGTTTTTGGATTTTCTCTGCTCCCATGAGAATAGCTGTTGTTTTCCAGGAAAATAATTTATTTTGACAGGAAGCAAATGACTGTAAAAAATATTCACATAACAGATCACTAAAGAAATAAGAAGTGTATCTATTATCATTCTTAGTATGGTTATAGAAGTGTGAGACAAATAGAGAAAACAACCTGAAAAGGACATTATGCAATAAAATACATATTTTCCATAATAATTATTAAATGAATTTGTATTATACTAAAATATGGTAACTATGGTTACTATATTTTCCTGGAAAAATCAAGGACATACATGAAAAAGGAACAAATCTGAAAGCGATTCATAAGGAAGCAATTTTTAATTTTGCTTATAACTTTGCTTTACAAAGTAACATTGAAGAGCAAAACCAAGGAAAACATTACAAAAACACATATTCCAATAAAAATATCTAAAATCAAATTGTATATGTAAATTAATTTTGAAAAGACAGTTCAGTTTCCATACTTTTCACATGAATGGTACCATTCGTACAATAAAACCCAAAATAAAGGACAAATGTGAGTTTTTGAAAAATAAATCTGAAGGACAGCTTATTGAAATAAAAGAATGTCCTTTATAATAAACAACATATGGTCACAGTCAGTGGTGGGATTCAAAAATGTTTACTACCGGTTCTGTGGGCATGGCTTGGTGGGTGTGGCATGGCTTGGTGGGCATGGCAGGGGAAGGATACTGTAA